>JAQMYF010000021.1:9535233-9558342 GCA_030014195.1 Neosilurus mollespiculum | reverse complement strand
TGCGAAGCAGTAATCAGAGCAAAAGGTGGCTACTTTGAAGAACCTAGAATATAAGACATATTTTCAGTTGTTTCACAATCTTTTTTATGTTTCTAAAATGACTTAATTTCCCAAAGAAGGGAAGTGCATTAAAATATAAATACTTTAGTTTTGTACTATGAAAACAGCACAATATACTATAATCATGAATAGTGCCGACCAATGACGTAAATAAAATGGGACCACACAATGGCCTCATTCTTGTGGCAAACAAGCTGTAACTTCTGGCCAGTAGAGGAGAATAGGAAAGAATCATATTCTAGTAGGCTAGAGTTAGAAAGTAATCAGTGCAAACGGTTGTGAAATCCCCCAATTAAGAAACAGTGATGTATCTTTTCACATGTAAGCTGCAGAAAACATTTTGTCATTTTTGTCTGTCGTTTTCAATTTGATATTGAAGGCCGCTAGCATAAGGCCCATATTGTTGGCACACACTGAGACTGTGACAGTGCAAGAGACACAGACAGTTTCTTAACCAAATTCCTTGCCGTCTTACATATAAACAAACATAATGATGCCTTATCCAAGAAATAATGTCTGGCATTTTATTCGTCTACAGTGAGGTAATGGGGAATTTATAGATCATACTTAGAAACTAGGAAAGCCATGATTTACAATTATACCAAACAGGGCACTGAAGACTACCCAATAATTGGGTTGAGAGTGGAAAAAAATCTAAATAATCAACATGGTTCAAGATGGTTAATTGCTATTTAGAACTTTACATAACTTTATATTTTTTTAATTTAGTCTTTATAAACTAATCTTCGTAAGAAAATTCAGTTCACGTTTTTTTTAGTCCAAAGCTCATAATTAGTCTCTGTACAATGTGAATCATCAGTGTTATGATCTTATTTGGTTCCACTTGGTCAGGACAAGGCTCAGCAACATCATTAAAGTGAAGTCAGGTGATGAGCTGAATGTAATGAATAACCAGATTATCTCATCAATGGACGTTTTCTTCCCTGATGGCACCACAGAGTCCTGACCCTAACCACAAAGAAAATGTTTGGAATGTGCTGGAGAAGACTTTTGGTAGTGGTTAGACTCTCCCATCCTCAACACAAAATTTATGTATAAAAAATGGAATACAACTATGGAGTAAAATAAAAGTTGCATTGGAATGCATGGCATTGCATAAGTGTTGGAACAATGCAACAGTGAATGCATGCTGCAATGCGTTGGTTTCCAAACTGTGTGACGCCACGAATCTCAGACATATTTTAATAAAGATGGTGTTTTTTTTATTTTAGATTTTATTTAATCTGCTAACAAAAAAACGACACAAAACAGTAAGAAAATATGACTGTATATTATATTTATACTATATAAAATAGCAAGTTTGCATTCCTTTGGAGCGGGGCAGACTGAGTCAGGGCTGCGCATGTGGTGTGCCCAGATGTTCTTAGTAAAAAATATATGAAATCATCACAGGGACAGTGCTGGCCTGGTGGTAGGGTGCTGGATTACTGATCCCAAAGTCGGGGGTTCAAGCCCCACTGTCACCGGTTTGTCACTGCTGTCCCCCCAGTGCTGCTAACCAGGTTATCAAAGGTCAGCCATGTCTCTGTCTACGGTGAGAGGCATGTAAAAAAAACCATGGCTGACTTTCATAAAGAGTAGGCTGCATTGCCTTCAGCGTGTTTCTGCCCTGTGATGGCCTGGCGAGCTGCCAAGGGTGTACTGTATCAGGGTGAATTTCGCCCAAAGTCAGCTGGGATGGGCACCAGCCTCCCCGCGACCCTAATTAGGATTAGGTGGTTCAAAAAATGAATGAATGAAATCATCACAACTCAAACAGAATCGTAGTACAAAGCACACAGTGCTAAAAGACAAACCAGTTGATTCTTGTCTGAAAAAAGTAAGGAACTAAAGCAGTCCAAGTCAACAATTCAAATTTGTGCTACAGCCATAGCCAAAGGAAAAGAAGCTTTGCCAGTCTCCTGATGGTAAAAGTCATCAGGTAACGCATAATTTGCAAGCAATTGTTAGTAACCTCACTTAATTGGTGTTTCAGTGTAGTAAAATTTTTATAGTCACTGCAAGTGTTCAAATGCAGTACAGTTGTTAATATCGTCACTTGATGGGTGTTTTAGTCAAGTACATGTAGATGACAGTCAATGATAAATAATATTAATATTAAAAATAAATTTGCCTTCTGTGTGTAATTAAATACACTACTTTATGTCCCCCAACAGCCAGAGTTAGTAGCCGAGGATCGGTCCGACAGAACCCCCGCCTTCGGCTGCTACCCAGCTCACATTGCATCCGACCCCTATAGGTGGAAGGAATACTTCGAGGACTTCCCCAATCCCACCAGCATGCCCTCTGTAAAAGAGGAAGAGGCTGGGGGTTTAGGAGGGGGTCTGCCCATAACTGGGACAGAGGTCACCTTGGTAGTTAAAAAGCTCCTCGGTGGCCGGGCTCCAGGTCTGGACGAGATTCGCCCTGAATAACTCAGGGCTCTGGATGTTGTAGGACTGTGTTGGCTGACACGTCTCTGCAACATTGCGTGGTCATCAGGGGCCATACCTCTGGATTGCCAAACTGGGGTGGTAGTGCCCCTTTTTAAAAAAGGGGACCGGAGGGGACTATCGTGAAATCACACTCAGCCTACACGGGAAAGTCTATTCAGGAATACAGGAGAGGAGGATCTGACTGATGGTCAAACCTCGGATTCAGGAGGAACAATGTGGTTTTCGTACCAGCAGCAACACTCTTGACCAGCTCTATACAATTTACAGGATTCTGGAGGGGACATGGGAGTTTGCCCAAACTGTCCACATGTGCTTTGTGGACTTGGAGAAGGCTTTCGACTGTGTTCCTCGGGCTAACTTGTGGGGTGTGCTCTGGGAATATTGTGTACTGAACCGGCTGCTACGGGCCATTTAGTCTCTGTATTGCTGGAGCCAGAGCTTAGACTGCACTGGTAACAACAAATCAAATTCATTCAATCAAAGGGCTGGACTCCACCAAAGCTGTCCTTTGTCACTGGTTCTGTTCATAATTTTTATAGATAGAATTTCTGGGCACAGCCGAGGCATTGAGGGGTTCTGGTTTGGTGGCCATAGGATCTCGTGTCTACTTTTTGTGGATGACTGTCGTTTTGGCTTCATCAGGCTGGGATTTCCAGCTCTTGCTGGAGCGATTTGTAGCTGAGTGTGAAGTGGCCGGGATGAGAATCAGCACCTCCAAGTCCGAGGTCATGGTTCTCAGCTGGAAAAGGGTGGAATGCACACTTTGGGTCTGGAATGAGGTCCTGCCCCACGTAGAGGAGTTCAAGTATCTTGTGGTCTTGTTCACAAATGAGGGAAGGATGAAATGGGAGATCGACAGGCGGATTGGTGCAGCCTCTGCTGTAAAGGCAAAACTATCAATTCACCAGTCGATCTGCGTTCTTACCCTTACCTATGGTCACAAGCCTTGGGTAGTGACTGAAAGAACAGGATCGTGGATACAAGCGACTGAAATTAGCTTCCTTTGAAGGGTGGCGGGGCTCTCTGCTAAAAGACTGAAAATACTGCGTGAGAGTCATTGCGTCTTTTGGCATGCTAAACTCCATGTAGTGCAGTAAGGAACAGTGCCTTTGTAACCGGGGCAACGCCTGGTCATGTGACCGTATTGATCCACCTATTGTATTCTTAATTAAGACCCTCAAGCTTTAATTGCTTACTATATGCTTTCTCAATATTGTTAATCTCTTTGGATAACAACATTTCCCAAATATATAAATGAACAGTAAGAATACTGTAGATGGCTCTCTGTTGTAATCAAACTACAAATAAGTTTCTTCAATGGGTTTCATGCACACCAATGTCAGAAGCACCAGACCATGCACAATGATGAATTGCAATTGATGAATACTCGTAAAGTGCATATGCAAGATCCTTACATCCAACAGTGTGTGTAAATGTTGGTCCTGGAATACACTGTGTAGGAAATCCAGATCTTTCTCACTGCAGTCTGTCAGTGCATGAATCTCTTCTAGACTGTCCAGAACCTGAGAAACGGCTCCTACAAATCCACACATGCACACACATTAGTAAAGAAAACTTCAAAGCGGCAGCATCAAGCTATTCATACAAAATTCACATACACAACAGGGCAAATAAAACACAGGCAAATTTTGAGAGAACCACAAACAGAGGCATCCAGTACTTTTGTTTTATTTTATTTGAATTTATGTTACAGATCCCTCCATGATTATTGGTACCCTTTGTAAATATCAGTAAAAAGGGTTGGAAAATATTTACTATTTATGTAGCTACAGTTAAAATAAAAAAGGAAGAAAGAAAAATGTAAACTTTAAATAAAATGACTTTCTTTACAGAAAAACAAAGTCAAGATTTATTACTTTCATCAAAACACATGCCAAGGATATTGGCACCCCTGGAATTTATATTGAACACTATGTAACTAAACCATGCTTCCACTTAACCACAAAAGTGATTGCAGTTAATCACTTAAGCACAATCATAAGTGCCTACAGTATCTAAAATGCCACAACTTTGACTGTAAATGCATTCCATCATCTGATACAACAAAATTGAGCTTCACTTAACCAAAAAGAAGGATGGCTATAAAAAAAGTACCTTTTCTGAACTGTTAAAGAGTATCGACATTAGTCATCTTCACAGCATAATTTGTGCAAATGTAATATGTTTAAGCAATACAGATGCTTATTTTAATATAAATGACTGGGTGATTTTATCCCGTGGATTACTAGCGAGGGCTAAACCAATAGTTAGCAGTCGTTTTTTCCCGGAAGCGACGTGGACTCATTGGGTGGGATTGTCCAGCCCAAGTAAACAAGCAGATCTATTCAGCAAGCAACACTTTAGGTGATAATAAAACATGTTCAAAAAGCAAGTGTGACTAGCAATTTCAAGGAAGTGGGTGTAAATGGTTACCTATTTGAACCAGAGAGGAAGGAGTCTTGTGTAAACACTGAGACATACTAGTGACTCTGGGGATGAGAATGCTGCCAAAGATGTGTGTGATGGTAGGTCCTAAATGGTTTATGCAGCCAACATTTTGCCAACTCTGCTTTCCTGTCGTCAGTTCGTTTAGAAAGACACACAAAAAAAATGTTTTCCGCGATCTCTACACTTGTTGTTTGTGCACCTCAGCACTGGCAAATATGCTCATTTATTGGCAACGTGCTGGTGCACAAAGTATTAAATGCAGGAGTGCCAATAATCATGGTACATGTGTTTTCAGTAAAAGACCCTGTGAATGCCTGATTTTGACACATCACTAAACCACTATAGCTTTCGGCCTGGTAAATGGTTATTCCAGTGTGAGATTAAGCTACTTCAGGATTTTTTCCCCCCAACCCTTTCAACTAATCTTTCCAAGTGGTGCCAATAACCATGAAGAGCACTGTATTGTCACGAAGTCTTCAGACTAGGAACACTGTATTAGCATAATAATGAAGCAGGCATGAAACATACATGTTTTCAAACTACAGACAAAGTGAGAACTGGAAGAACATTCATTAAATATGACATTACAGAGTCACTGCTAATCTTTACATGCAAATAAATGCTTAGTCGCAGCCTAAAGATACTTGGATGGAAAAATAGCAGGGCTAAGCACTAAGATGAAAAAACCGTATTACAGTGAAACAGAGCAACACAAATAAGGCCAGGGTCAGTGATGTCAGAATCCATGGGATACCTACTTTCTGCAGCAAGCAATCCTACAGGGAGAGCAGCATCAGAACAAAATGAGTTTGGAAATAAGAAAGGACAGAATCACACACCAGAAACACACACCATTTATTTAAAAAAAAAAAAAAAAAAAAATGTGTGTGCGTGTGTGTGTGTGTGTGTGTGTGTGTGTGTGTATGTATGTATGTATTTGTATGTGTATATATATATATATATATATATATATATTTATTTATTTGTTTGTATGTGTACACACACACACACACACACACACACATACACACACATATATATGTAAATATATATACATTATACTGTATATATGAGACAGTGACAAAATAGAAAGCACCTAAGGAAAAAAAAGACTAAAACTGTAATGCAAAAAGTTTTAAGCTGAGTGCCTGTCCATCTTCATCTGTGCATCTACAGAGGTGCTTAAAAATTTGTGATAGAATGTGATAGAAATAGAACGTTCTATTCTTCTTTCAACCAAGTTGGTGTTTGACCAATTACGACTCAATTACATCACAAATTGGTTACATTAATTGTAATCAATTACGACTGATGTTGAAATTGTCGATGAAGGTTCTCCTCTGACCGCCTCATGCTGGTTTGCCTTCAAATTTAGGAAGGCTTCAAGTTTTTTTCTTTAACAATAACCTTGGAAAACAATAACCTTGACTCATGTGCTTCTGCCCACTAAATATTTTCCAGTTTTAAATTTCAATAATCCCCTCCTTATCATGGTATAGATGTGTGTCCTAATGATCCTGGGAGCAATGTTGTTGGGGGCATTATGCCCCTGGTAGGATCACCCAAGGCAAACAGGTCCTAGTTGAAGGTCCAGACTAAGCACAGTTCAGAAAACCTCTTTGAGAATTATTATTATTATTATTATTATTATTATTAAATATATATTATCGTTTCCCTTGCCCGGATGTGGGTTACTGGGTTCTTCTAGAGTTGCTCATGGGGAGAGGCGGCAAGCCAGTGTGAGCATCCTTGTTGCACCCTGTCTCAGTGGCCACATGTTGGGGTTTATCCCCGGTTGACGAAAGGGTGGCCTCCCTCCGCCTACAGGTGGGGGGACAGGTCCTGTCTGTTGTTTGTGCTTATGCACCAAATAACAGTTCAGAATATCCACCCTTTTTGAGTCCTTAGGGGGTGTGCTAGAGGACGCTCCCCCTGGGGACTCCCTCGTCAACCTGGGGACTTCAGCGCCCACGTGGGCAATGACAGTGTGACCTGGAAGGGTGTGATTGGTAGGTACGGCCTCTCCGATCTGAACCCAAATGGTGTTTTGTTGTTGGACAGCCGGGTGGCAGCCTAGTTGGATGATCGTCTATGCAGTCATGTCATCGGACTTGCGGCCGCATGTTCTGGACTCTCAGGTAAAGAGAGGAGCTGAGCTGTCAACCGATCACCAACTGGTGGTGAGCTGGCTCAGATGGCGGGGAGGCTTCCCTACAGACCATGGAGACCCAAGCGTGTAGATAGGGTTTCCTGGGAACTTTTGGCAGAGACTCCTGTCAGAAGAGCCTTCAACTAACACCACCTTAGAGAGCTACAACCACATCCCAATGGAGGCCAGGGACATAAAGTTCCGTGTCTCCATTATTGAGGCGGCATCCCGAAGCTGTGGCCAGAAGGTCATCAGTGCCTGTCGTGGGGGAAGCCCCAAACCAGGTGGTGGACAAGCTGAAGACGAAGGGGGGCTGTCAAACTGAAGAAGGAGGCCTATCCGGCCCTTCTGGCCTGTGGGACTCCTGAGGCACCGGACGGGTCCCGACAGGCCAAATGTGCTCCAAATTGGTTGGCATGGAAAGGGTTCTGGACCACCATCCGGTGCTTTAAGAGGGGGAAGCAGTACTCCACGAACACTGTTTACTGTGGAAGTGGGGAGCTGCTCACCTCAACTGGGGATGTTGTCGGGAGGTGGAAGGAATACTTTGAGGACCTTCTTAATCCCACCAACACGCCCTCTGTGGAAGAGGAAAAGACTGAGGGTTCAGAGGGGGTCTGCCCATCACTGGTAGTTAAAAAGCTCCTCGGTGGCCGGGCTCCGGGGGTGGATGAGATCCGCCCAGAATACCTCAAGGCTCTGGATGTTGTAGGACCGTCTTGGTTCACACGTCTCTACATTGCGTGGTCATCAGGGGCCACACCCCTGCATTGGCAAACCGGGGTGGTAGTTCACCTTTTTAAAAAGTTCCAAGTATCATGGAATCACACTCCTCAGCTTACCCAGGAAAGTCTATTCAGAATTAATGGAGAGGAGGATCTAGCCGATGGCTGAACCTCGGATTCAGGAAGAATGATGAGGTTTTCGCACTCTTGACCAGCTCTACACACTCTACAGGATCCTGGAGGAGGCATGGAAGTTTGCCCAACCTGTCCACATGTGCTTTGTGTGCTCCGGGAATATGGTATACCGGACCCGTTGCTATGGGCTGTTCGGTCTCTGTATTGCCGGAGTCAGAGCTTGGTCCTCATTGGTAACAACATGCGAATTCATTTCCAGTTAGGGATGGACTCTGCCAAAAAAACTGTCCTTTGTCACCGGTTCTGTTCATAATTTTTATAGATAGAATTTCTAGGTGCAGCCAAGGCACTGACGGGTTCTGGTTTGGTAGCCATAGGATCTCGTCTCTGCTTTTTTCAGATGACGTTGGCCTTTTGGCTTCATCGAGCCAGGACCTTCAGCTCTCGCTGGAGCGATTCACAGCCTAGTGTGAAGTGGCCGGGATGAGAATGAGCACCTCCAAGTCCGAGGCCATGGTTCTCAGTCGGAAAAGGGTGGAATGCACACTCCGGGTCTGGAATGAGGTCCTGCCCCAAGTGGAGAAGTTAAATTATTTCAGGGTCTTGTTCACGAGGGATGGAGCCGGAGATCGACAGGCGGATCGTTGCAGCCTCTGCTGTAAAGCAGAGCTTGTACCGGTCCATCTTGGTGAAGAGGGAGCTGAGCCAGAAGGCAAAGCTCTCAATTCATCAGTCGATTTACATTCCTACCCTCACTTATGGTCACGAGCTTTGGGTAGTGACCGAAAGAACAAGATTGCGAGTACAAGCAGCTGAAATAAGCTTCCTTTGCAGGGAGGCAGGGCTCTCCCTTAGAGATAGGGTGAGAAGTTCTGTCATCCGGGAGGAGCTCGGAGTAAAACCCTTGCTCGTCTGCGTTGAGAGGAGCTAGTTGAGGTGGCTCGGGAATCTGATTAGAATGCCTCCTGAACGCCTCCTTGGTGTGGTGTTTCAGGCATGTCCAACCGGAAAGAGACCTTGGGATTCTTAAAAAAGAATTTTTTAAGGGCAGCAGTGTTCTTTTTGGAGCAGGGCTTTGTCCTTGAAACCCTGTCATATACACCACGGTTCATTCTGCCTGGTCAAACCAAACTGCAGAAAATTCTAAATATTAAAAATTCAGAAAACCAATATTTTTAACTCCTGGGCCCTGAAGTGGACTTTCAGTTTGCCTAAAATTTATAGTATAACTCCAAATATGTTAAAACAATTTATTTTCTTATAGGGGATAAGGGTGCGTAAATTCTATAGACATAGTTTTCTAATCTGATGAGTAGTAACAACTCTTTATCTGAGGTCCTCAGAAATATAAGTTTTGTTCATGCCATGATACACCTCTAAACACATACATCAGACTTTGACAGATCTATATAATTAAAACTGTACCTGCTTGGTACCCACTTGACCTGATTGTCCAGTTGATTGAAAACACCTGACTCTATTTGCACTTTCAAATTAACTGCTATTCCTACGGGTTTACATACTTTTGTCACTAACAGATATGTAATAATGAACAATTTTCCTCAATAGATAAACAATCAAGTATAATATTTTTGCCTCAGCTGTTTAATTTCTTTCTTTTTTTATCTATCCTTTGGACTTTTAGGAAAAAATGATGATGTTTTAGGCCACATTGATTCAGAAATATATAAATTCTAAAGGGTTTGCAAACTTTCAAGCACCACTGCACTTTCTCAGTTCAACACCAAATTCAAAATATAAGAAAAGCTATTTAACAATTATGCACCAAAGGTGAGGTGGCTGTTGCTGAATATGACAACTAGAATCAGCAACTAGACTGAGCCTGAGGTGCCTAATTGTTTTAGTATAAACTACTCAGGAACAGAAACAAAAAAGCACACTAAAAAAAGATTTTAATGGTTTATTATTATTATTTTAATCATGACAGACGCAGATGAGCTTAAGTGCACGTGCGAGCAGGTGTCTCTTTAACTCTCTTTATGAGTTTTAGTATATACAATGCAGTATCAGTGAAAAGCAAACAGAAACAAATTTTTCTATAGTTTATATTTACATGAAACTAATAGCTTCTTTTGTAGCTAACATTGTCTGTTCTGATCTGTTCATTCAAAAAGGAAATTTTATTTAGGTACTACACTACAAGAAAAAAATTTATGGCTAATTTTTCCATTTTAACACATGAAATGATTGCACTGCTTGCTAAGTTACAGTGAGTGTCCATCATTTTGATTCAATCACTATCCACTTGAAATATTAATTATAATGGTAATATATAAAATAATAAAATAATAATATAGTGGTGGCTTAGTGATTAAGGCGATGGGTTACTGATCCGAAGATCAGCGGTTCAATCCCCACCATCACCACTGTAGGGCCCTTGAGCAAGGCCCTTAACCCTCAATTGCTCAGTTGTATAAAAATGATAATTGTAAGTCGCTCTGGATAAGAGCATCTGCCAAATGCTGTAAATGTAAAATGTAATATTTTTATTAAAAATAGGTGGCATGCTTGTTCCTAACCATATGGCTTTTGTCACTGGCTACTATTAAAATAATTGTTCACTACAAGCAAAATAAATAATTAAATGAGTGGATTCGGTTTCATAAAGCTTAAAAAGTGAATACTTTACTCCCAGATGATAGTTATATTGAAAGGCACAGAGTTTCAAATATCTGGGAATATTAGGGGTTCTCAAATCAGACTATACTAAATGTTATAGTAAATGAACCACTTACATGTGGGTAAAAACAAACAAACAGACAATTTAAACAACATTAGGTCATCTTAAAGAATGACAATGGTACTATTTATGCAATGTGCAAGACAAGTGTCCTACCTGAGGAGGTAGGGTCTTCCGCAAAATCATGAAGTTCCTCTGGGGGGTCACCATAGAAAGAGTTGAATTTATGGCTGGATACAGCAGCCAACACCGCTCCCTACCAAAAAAAAAAAAAAGTGGGGTTTTTTCTCACCTGGCAGTTTAACCGTCTTTACACTTAAAATACCATATTTAACACAGCATAATGTCCTTACTAAAATGTCCTGTAGTCTGACATTTCGGCTGCAAAAAAGATCTGAATTGCCTGTATTCAGTTTCATTAGTCTGATGGGAAAACAAACAAAAGAGCAGCGAAGAGCTATACTTACTGACCATAAAATTAACAGAATTCTGTTCATCTTCAGATAACTGTTCAAACTCTTAAATGTTTTTCTTTTCTTTGAAGTCTGAAGGTATTAGCTATTTTATTTTTTTAATTGGTAAAGTTTGCATTCAATATATTAATTATTATAGAGAAATTATCTTAGTAAAGTATTATTAGTAAAGTAGTATTTCTCATATTTGTTACATTTCCTATTATTTCCATTTTAATCTTACAAACATTGACTTACTGGATGGTCAGGTAAATTAATGTATAAGCATTAGAATAATGTATTACATAAATGATAAATAGGTAACATCTGAGAAGTAATAGTCACAAAGTTCTGAACCTTTAGCTTTCTTCTGGCATTGAACTTCCTCAGCTGTTCCACAGTTTCAGGGAGGTGGATCTTGTAGGAGTAGCGATCTCTCTCCTTTATAATATTACAAGACAAGAAATACGAAACCATTTCAACATCTTTAAAAAAGACAAAACTACCACAACAAATAAAACCCCCAAAAATTTAATTATTTCTCTATTAGTTAGACATAAAATAATCTATATGGACAATGGCATTTCAAAAACATCTTTAGCAAGAGGTGGTCACCCCGGTCCCCTCCAGAATTCCTGATAGCAACCACTTTCATAGTCTGACTGTCTTCCTTGATAATTTCACTGATTTACTGAGCACACGTGTCATAGGGAGAATATTTTCTGCTCTCTCCACTTCAGTGTCACGGGACCTTATTTTGCAAAAAATAAGAAAAAGAAAAATAGTTTTTTGATGCAATTTGAATTGTGTCATAAATCAACCATACTGTGTTTGCCAATTAGCATTCCCAGCTCACAGCAAGGAGTTCCTGAGTTTGAATCTTGAGCTGACCTGATATTCTCTCTGTGATAGCATAGGTTCCTCCAGAAACTCCTGTTTCCTCCAATATTTAAAAAGACATGAACATTAGGCTAAGTGTCTGTTCCAAATTGCCCCTAGGTTTGAGTGTGAATGGTTGTGTGTCTGTTGGCTCTGTGATGGAGGGGTGAGATGTTCAGGATGTATCTTGCCTTTGTCCAGAGTCGGCTGACATAGGCTCCAGCCACCACCCCCCCGTGACCGTAGTAGGATCAAACAATTCAGCAAATAAATGAATGAATGTTCATTAGCACGAAGGTGTAATTATGCAATTATATTGTGATTGGAATCACAAGAATGTGCAGTGGACTTTTAAATTAATTCCAAGTTTATTTGTATTTTGTTGATTTGTCTCAAAATGAATGTGATATTTTACAGTGAAACGTTTAATATGAATTAAATCACAGATTTGTACAAAGAATTAATTTCTCCCTAAAGCATCTGTCTCTCTCACTGTCTCTGTGCTGCCTGCATTGTGACCCGAGATCATTGATGTACCAGAAGAACTAACCCTGATGACCATTATTAATTTGATGCTAATGTTATTTGCTTTATCCCACCCAAGCCTTTATGTTCAAATGTCAATTGAATTTTAACTATTTAACTGCCAATCACACAGCACACACATGGCACACATAGGGGAGATAGATTATCTGTCATATTATTTTATTAGCAACACAATAACAACCAAACTCTCCATGCAAATCTTCCTACTCTCATCCTCCTCCCGTTCTCATTAGGTCTGTGAATGTGCGGGAGGGGTGCATTGATTTACACAAATGTAGTTTGCCTCGGAGGTAGATAGCCTACCTTATAGTTTTGTTTGCCTATATCTTCACTCGAGCTTTGCTGAGTGAACTGAGTCACTTCAACACAATACATATTTTCACATTCATTTTAAAAAAATTGCGCACTCACGTTGGCAACAGCATTATTATTTAGGTATTTAGTTTCTTACTGTCTGAAAAAACACTGTAATGTCTGCCAGCTGGTCCTGCTTTGTAGCTGTTAAAGGTACTCCCTCCATGATCTGTATTAGACCTTCCTCTAGCCTGGCTGTGACAGTGTCAGTCAGAGCTGGTCAGAGCAGTGTTTCAAAGAAAGCCACCGAGGCCGGCGCAACCAAGTGTGCAATTGAGAGAGGGGTGGTCACACACATTTTCTTCCCTTAACCAACGGATACAGGAAAATAAATAGTAGGAGACGGATCCGATTCGTTAACAGTCAAGGCTCCTAAAAGTGTCAGATATTAATGTATATTATTGGGGGGGACAGATTTGTATTTTCTCAATATTGGGGTGGACGTGTCCCCTCAAAGAATATGTGGTTACGCCCATGGATGTACAGACCACTACACATCAGCTATTGGGCATGATGGAAGCACTCGATTAGCAAAAAAACAAAACAATTAAAAATGGGGAGCAGGTTCCCACAGCCGGTCACGGGATTGAGACCCGGATTATCAACCATGAGATACTACAAATACTGAAGATTATGGAGGGAGTATGCTCACTGAATTTTACCTCTTTGACCTAGTTCAAGTTGTCAATATAAACAAACCACTGTATATTTTGGGAAAAGTCCAAAATGGCAGGGAAATGCCTTAGAATCCTACTTTCCAACAAAAGTTGGAAAATCCGGTTACAGACATTGTGAATGTTTGCCAATTTAAAAGATAAAGTTGCAGCTTGCCATGAAACTGTTAAAGTAAATGACTGTGAAATTAAGTCATTAAAAAGACAACAAACCCAAAAAATTTTTAATCTGGTTTCCATCAGCTACATTCTAATGAAACAACTCCTTTTAGAGTTTCAAACAATATTTTAATGCAAAGAGATGCAGGTAATTATTCAGTTCTTTTTTTTTTTTGTTTGATATTTCTGCTGTATTTGCACAGTTGATTAGTATCCTGAGACCTAGAATGTGGGTATGTGCCTCTGGGTCAGCCCTGGAGTGGTTTTCCTCTTACTCTCACAGTTTAATTTTATGACCTGTGCTGCTGTTCTTTCCTGTGGTGTGCCCCAACGTTTTGTCCTGAGACCATGGTTTGTTTTTTATATGTTTCCTCCCACAGTCCAAAGGCACATTTGGCTATTTGGCTGTTCCAGATTGCCCCTTGGTGAGGGTGGAAATGGTTGTGAGGCCCTGCGATGGACTGGCAAGCTGTTCAGGGTGTACCCCACCTTTGCCCAGAGTCAGCTAAGATAGGCTCCAACCTTCCAGCGACCCAAGTAGGGTCCAGTTTAGCAAATTAATTAATGTGATGGTGCTCCATCGTTTTTAAAGGTTTAGGGTATATTTTATAACCCAACCCTCATTTGTACTTCTCCACTACTTTGTCCTGTCTGGAGAGCTCCTTGGTCTTTATGGTGCCACTTGCTTGGTGGTGCCTCTTGATTAGTGGTGTTGCAGACTCTTGGGCTTTTCAGAAGAGGTTTGTGTATATATATATATACACACACACACACACACACACACACACACACACACACACACTGAGAAGGAGAAACTCAGAATGCACACATGTGAACCATAAAAATATATATTAAAATAATCATGTGACTTCTGAAGGTAAATGGTAGCATCAGATATTATTTAGGGGCTTCAGAGCAAAGGAGATGAATACATATGCACACACCACTTTTGGTTTTTTATTTTTTTTAAGGTTTTCCTTTTTCGTTTTACTTCTTTAATTTGGACAGTTTTGTGTCGGTCCATTGCATATAATCAAATAAAAAAATCCATAAAGATTTCAAGTTGTAAGGCAACAAAATTGAAAACTTTAATAATTTTGCAAGCCACTGTAGCTGCAGCTCTAAGCATGACCAGACTTAATAACTTAATAATTTTCCTCCTTGTTCTGGAAGACAGCAGTGAAATGTGTCACAGTGACAGCCATGTTGGTGTTATTCATGTACAGTATATCATTCAAGATGAAAGTTAGAGAATATAAGTGCATTACATTACTGTTTTATGACAAAATTATTTTATATTGGGAAACATCATGACACAATTTAAACAGGATAAAAAAATCTCTTGTTTACTACCATACATTTTCCTCAAAATAAGTTCCCATGAAGCAGAAGTTGGGAGTACGGGGGTACTAGTTTCCCTTTTCATAGTTAGGTCCTTAGGATTTTGGACAATGTTGCAGTTTTTGTACATTTTGTCTCTGTACACCACTACAATGGATTTAATATGAATTAGTTAAGATTTGTTTAAGGTGTAGCTTTTGCCGTTTTAATTTAAGGGGTGTAACAAAAATATTGCATGAACTGTTTAGCAATTAAAACAATTTGACAAGGCCTTCAAATTCTGAGATGCTCAAAAGTAATTGGACAAATTAACATAAATAAAAGCATCAATTTTTATACTTGGATGCAAATCCTTTGCATGCAAGGACGGCCTGAAGTCTGGAACCCATATGCTTTGTTATTTGCGGTTTTCTCCCTAATGATTCTTTGCCAGGCCTTTATTCTTGCCTTGAAGCCTTATCTGCTGCTTGTTTGTGAGTGTTTCCAGTGTAAATTATGCCCATAACTGTAAGTTAAATGTTCTCTCCCTTTAGAGATTTGGAATTTGTATTGTGGTAATATGAGTAGATGTTTTCAGTTACAGTATGCCCTACATTGAAATGTAATCTGTATAGTTCTCCATCTATGCGTATTAGACATTACTATGTTATATTTAGGGTTCCCTTTATACTATCTTCTTCATACCCACAGCAAATATCTATACTTTACTTTAAGCCAAGGGTGGTTGAGGGCTTCATAGACGGTAATCCTTTCAGCAGGGTCCAGCATCAGCATGCGCCGCACCAAGTCTTTTGCACTCTCTGAGATATGGCTCCACTGCCGAGGGTTCATCTAATGTAAACATGCAGACATTTGTTTATGAGTTCCATTTTGTCAAGTTCTGAGCTTGCTGCTCAGATCAAAACTGAAAATGTATCCTATTATTATATAGTCATCTTCTCGAAGTGTAGCAAGGCCCTAAAAACCATAAAAGAAGAAATTCAGTTAGACATGATCTCTGATAAAAGATACCTGCATTCATAAGGAATTAAAAGTGAACCATATTGAGACTATTTTTTGTTCCTATATACTACTGTAAAATTATTCGATGAACATTTTGGTTGAATATGCCTACATGTTATGGGACATAACCCTGTAAAACTCTGTACTCTATAATCTGTATTTTAACAACAACATCCTTCAGAAAATTAGTAACCCTTTAATAACTGTACTGTTATAGAATTATAAAAATTACTCAGCTTATATTGTGACCATTACCAAGTAGACATGTTTGCTATACAGATATAGATGAAGCCTAATGCTGTTTTCAAAAGAAAGGAGGCATTGAGTCAAACGATGTTAAGGAATTTTCATTCTGTCTTTTCCAGCAACACTTTAGTCTTTAGTCATTTGGATTTAATGACCATAAACGAACCGTACCTTGCCAGTAATTTGGCAATGTTGGGATGTATGTTGCCGTTAAAGCATATCACTTCGTAAATTCATAGCCCTCAAAGCCTTTTATGATCTGGACTAATGAAACATCATAGCCGTATAAAACATTTATTTGCCAAAATGAGGTAATCAGGTAACCAGTTATCTACAGTAGCTAATTTAACCAGCAATACATACCTCCACTCTAACCTAAGTTTGTTTTTTATAGCATACGTTTGTGCTGTTTACTGTAAATACTGCTGGAAACTGTGAATTTCTCTCTGGGATTAATAAAGTATCTATCTAACTGGCTATCAATCTATCTATCTAGTGTCTAATTCTAGTGCAATTCTAATCCCTGCTAGCAAGCAGCCATAGTAAGTAAGATTTAGACAGTTTTAGACTTGCTCCAACTGTACAATATATAATACAGATGCTATCAGCATTATACGGTAGGTGTGAATAGTTTATACCTTCCCTCAAAGAAGGTTATTGTGGGCATCCAAATTACAATTACAATATTTTGAATAAATGAATGAATGAATTATGTTTATTTTGAATCTGTTAAAAAGAATAGTACTTATAAAAGAAACAACGAAACAATGAAGAAGAAACAGTACTTATAAAAGAAACAATGACAAAATAAAGTAATTAAATAATTAAACAAAATTACCAAATAAAAGAAAAGAAAGAAGAAAAACAACAACAACAACAATAACAATAACAATAACAATGATAATAATTATAATAATAACAATATTTTTCACCATTTCTCTGGTGCAAACACACTCTGTATTGACAAGGTAATGACACACAGCAACGGTAAGTAATTTCAGGAATAATCTTTAAGACTGCGGCAGATTAAAAGGATCAGGTAAATGATCTGATAAATAGTTTTATAATGTCTGTTTACTTTTCTAAAGCTTTCTTTAATTTCTGAGGCTAACATTTTAAAAATATTACAAAAGGAATTATTTTAGAAACAGACAAATACTGGGACTGTTTTTCTCATTACAATGGTCTGTAGAAGGCAGCTTTTCTCAGGAAATGTATCGAGCAAAAATCCCGAGCGTCTAACTTGCTCTAGTTAAGATTATAGCTAAGAAGCTTGTGAATTTTGGAAATAGAGCATTACCTTATATTTGCCTTTAATAATGCCTTCAAAGAGGCGATCTTTAGTGCCATAGAAGGGAAGGCAACCACTGAGCAGGATAAAGAGGATGACACCGCAGCCCCACACATCCACAGGCTTTCCATATGGCTCCCTCTTTACCACTTCAGGGGCCATGAAATGTGGTGTCCCTACACGCCCTACCCACACAGAGAATGACAAAGAAAAAAAACCTACTATTATATTTAATAACAACAACAACCATCATCATCAGCATCGTTATTATTGTAATAACCAGGAAATCATTGGACATGAAATAATTGGACATTCTGAACTATGTATTTTTTATTCAAATAGGAGGGTAAGAGATGTGTGCACCCATAACACATACATACCTCCAGCCACCAAACCAGATTCTCCCAGCTGAATAGCCACCCCAAAACCACCTAGCTTAACAGGAGCTGAGTTCTCTTTAGAGGCCAGTAGCACACAGTGAGGCTTTAAAAATAAAACAGAAGTTTAAAAAAGTAGCAGCTATGAAAAAGAGTGCCACTAGCAGTGATATATATTGACAAAAAGAGCAGATAATGAAGTTAAAATGCAATTAAATTTCTATGACAGCCATGTGAATGAAATACTAAAACAGGAATAAAAAGGCATAGAATTTCACTTGCTCTTAAGATGGGAATATAGAAGAACAAGGAGCTGCATTCTCCCTTTAAACAGGTTTCATTGATGAAAAAGAAATAAACCCAAATTTCAGAAAGAAATCCAATAGCAAGGACATTACTGTTACAGTATTGATCCAATAGCAAAAACCTTACTGTTAAAAATCTTCAAAACAAACAAGAAATAAGGTAATGTTCCTATCTATCTATCTATACATACATACACACACATTGTAGTGTGAGTGAAGATTATATACCACCACTTTTGTCTAAACGGGCTCCTAATAAAAACAATTACTTATCAATAATTTTTTGGGTGAAAATGTATTGAACAATGCTATTGTAGGCAATGAGAACCAAAAATAAATTCCAACAAGTATATTGAGGTGAAGGTATGGCTAATAAACAAAAACACTGAAAATTATCCAAAATGGAATGGATAAGCAAGTGAAGAAATAAAAAAAAAAAAAACTACACTTATACAACTTAAAATGAAGATAAATCAGAAATCAAGTACTATTTAAGTATTTATTTCAAGTAATATTGGATCATATTGATAAGAATAACATATATAGTAATAACAAAAACTACAGTCTCTATTTTGAGAAAAAAAAAGTCATTATTTAGTGTGGCCACCCTTAATTTTGATTACAGCATTCAGGCAGTGTTCACATATTTTTAAATGTTTTAATTTCTTCACTCACTATAAGATTTCATATGGTTTCAAAATTGGTATTTTCAGTGTTTTTGTTTATTACCCATACTTATACCTCAATATACTTGTTGGAATTATTATTTTTTTTGTTCTCATTGCCTACAGTACCATTGTTCAATACATTTTCACCAAAAAAATTATAGAGAAGTTAAGATATATATAAGTATACATATAAGTGCTTTATTGTAAAGCTACTGAAATTTTTTTTTACTGAAAAAGGTTTTTTTAAAAGCTACTGGAAAAAGGGTTTTTTTTTTGGTTTGTAAAGCTACTTTAAAAATAGTTTTTCCAATAATTAAAACAATGGCACTTATCTGTTTTTGAACTCAACCTATATACATATATATTCATACACACACACACACACACACACACACACACACACACACACTTGTGTATCCCAATAAATTATAATATCATCCAAAATGATGACAGACTGATATATTTCAAGTGTTTATTTCTTTTAATTTTGATGATTATAACTGACATCTACTGAAAACCAAAAATCCAGTATCTCAAAAAATTAGAACATTACTCAAGACCAATAATAAAAAAAGCATTTTTATCACAGAAATGTTGGACTACTTAAAAGTATGAACATGTATAACACCCAATATTTGGTTGGGGCTCCCTTTGCATAAATTACTGCAACAATGCGGCATGGCATGGAGGCAATCGGTCTGTGGCACTGCTGAGGTGTAATGAAAGCCCAGGTTGCTCTGATTGCGGCCTTCAGGTCATCTGCATTGATGGGTCTGCTTTCTCGCATGTTTCTCTTCACAATACCCCATAGGCTAATCACAGGGATACCATGGTACTTAAACCAGGAATTGGTACTTTTGATAATGTGGGCAGCCAAGTCCTGCTGGAAAATAAGCATCTCCATAAAGCTGGTCAGCAGAGGGAAGAATGAAGTGCTCTAAAACTTCGTGCTAGACAGCTGCGCTGACCTTGGACCCGAGAAAATACAGTGGACCAACACCAACAGATGACATGGCTGCCCAAACCCCCACTGACTGGGGAAACTTTACACTGGACCTCAAGCAACTTGGATTCTGTGCCTCTCCTCTCTTCCTTAAGACTCTGGGACCTTCATTTCTAAAAGAAATGCAAAATTAACTTTCATCTGAAAAAAGGGCTTTGGACCACAGAGCAACAGTCCACGTATTTTTGTCCTTAGTCTGGGTAAGACGACTCTGACATTGTCTCTGGTCAAAGAGTGGTTTGATGCAAGGAATGCCACAGTTGAAGCCCATGTCCTGGATATGTCTGTGGCTCTTGATGCACTCAAGCAGCAGTCCACTCCTTGTGAATGTCCCCCAAATTCAACTTTCCATTAATGTGCTTGGATACAGCACTCTGTGAGCTTCTTTTGCAATGACCTTTTGTGCCGTACCCTTCTTGTGCAAGGTGTCAATGATCGTCTTCCGGACAACTGTCAATTCCGCAGTCTTTCCCATGGTTGTGTGGTCTACTGATCCACACTGACAGGCCATTAAAAGGCCCAGGAAACCTTTTCAAGTGTTTTGAGTTAATTATCTGATTAGCGTGTGACACCATGAATCTCCAATATTGACCCTTTTTACAATATTATAATTTTCCGAAATACAAAATTAATAGAAATAAACACTTGAAATATATCAGTCTGTGTAATGAATCTATACAATATACAGAGTTTCACATTTTTTAACTGAATTACTGAAATAGATCAAATTTTGGATGACATTCTAATTTACTGAGATGCACGGGGCAGCAGCCTAAGCAGTGAGGTCCAAACGTCCCTCACCCCAATCACTTCTTTCAGCTCTTCTGGGGGGGACACCGAGGCATTCCCAGACCAGCCGAGAGACATAGTCCCTCCAGCATGTTCTGGATCGACACCGGGGTCTCTTCCTAGTTGGACATGCCCGAAACACCACACAAACTCCTTCCAGACGGCTGAGCTTCTCACCCTATCTCCCATGGCCGAGATTTTGCATTGGCGACAGTTCAGGCTGCAGCATGCCGGTACCTGTCTGCTGCCTCGTGACTCGACCCAATAGGCCCCTTCTTCAGCTTGACAGCCCCCCTCACCGCAGGTGTCCACCACCGGGTTCGGGGTTGCTGCCATGAGAGGCACCGATGACCTTCTGGCTACCGTTATAAATAATGGAGTTACAGAACATGGCCAGATCCCCTGCCTCCTTTGGGATGTGGAGTAACTCTGCTGAAGGTGGGAGTTGAAGGCCCTTCTGACGGAAGACTATGCCAAACGTTCCCAGGAGACCCTAACTACATGTTTGGGTCTCCCAGGTCTGGAGGGCGGCCTCGGAGGCAGCTCACCTCCAGATGGTGATCGGTTAACAGCTCAGCTCCTCTCGTCAACCGAGTGTCCAGAATATGTGACCGTAGGTCCAAAGACATGACTACAAAGTCAATCATTGAACTGCAGCCTATGGTGTCCTGGTGCCAAGCGCACTTATGGACACGCTTATGTTCGAACATGGTGTTCGTGATGGACAAACCAAAGACCAACAACGAAACACCATTCAGATTCAGATCAGATAGGCTGTACTTACCAATCACACCCTTTCAGGTCACACTGTCACTACCCACATGGGCGTTGAAGTCTCCCAGGATGACGAGGGAGTCCCCAGGGGAAACCCTCTAGCATACCCCCTAAGGATTTAAAAAAGTGTGGGTACTCTCAACTGTCATTTGGTGCATAAGTACAAACAACAGTCAGGACCCATCCCCACCTGAAGACAGAGAGAGGCTACCTTTTCGTCCACCGGGAGAACCCCGCACCAAGACGAGGGGCAACAAGGATGCCCACGCCGGCTCGCCGCCTGTCCCCATAAGCAACACCAGAATGAAATAAGGACCAGCCCCTCTCTTGATGGGTGGTTCCAGAGCCCAAGCTATATGTCAAGGTGAGTCCGACTATATCTAGTCGGTATCTCTCAAATCCATGCACCAGCTCAGGCTCCTTCCCTGCCAGAGAGATGACATTCCATGTCCCAAGAGCCAGAGTCAGTAGCAGAGGATTGGTCTGACAGAACCCACGTCTTCATGACATGCATAACTGAATTCTTGTTTTTCGTTACACACACACACACACACACACACACACACACACACACACACATAGTAGCTGTGGCAAAACAGGTGGTGATAAATCAAAGAATCAAAGCATATATGCCTTAACTATAACCATTACTGTGGGGGCTAAGCCAAGCTCTATCAATCAATCCAGGTGAGCCGTATCACAGACATTTAAAATTTATAACTAACAGACAACACCCACTTCACACAACTGTACCAACAAAAACAACAGGAGTGTAGAATGATATTAAATACATCTATAACAATATATGAGTGAATAGTAATAGTATTATTCAGAATAGTGAGTAATCATAACAATATTAAGAAGAGAATTAAATGAATATCAAGAAAGAAAAGCAAGACTTTTATTATAATTATAATAATACTAAGAGAAAGAGGAAAAAGGAAAGAAGAAGTGAATAATAAGACTAAAGATTCAGTTTTAAATATTATAATAAGAAAAATATAATGTGAATAAACACACGAGCATAATACTTTAACTGCAATATTTAACCTCATCATTCATAAATCAATCCTAATTACTAGTTTGATGAACAGAACATAAACATAAACACACGAACATAAACACACGAACATGAACATAAACACACGAGCATAATACTCTAACTGCAATAATGAACCTCATCATTTATAAATCAATCCTAATTACTAGTTTGATGAACAGAACATAAACAAACACACGAACATAAACACACGAACATGGACATAAACACACGACCATGAACATAAACACACGAGCATAATACTCTAACTGCAATATTCAACCTTATCATTCATAAATCAATCCTAATTACTAGTTTGATGAACAGAACGGTTACTTAACTGATTTAGTCACGAACCTTTCTCATCTAATGAGAGAAATTAGATTTTTTTTTAGCGCTGGTGTGTGGGAGAGAGAGGGTTAAGTGTTTCACGGGTATGGGAGGGGGAAGAGCAGGTGAGAGTGTGTGTTTGTGTGTGTTTGTGTGTGTGTGTGTGTGTGTGTGTGTGTGTGTGTGTGTGTGTGTGTGTGTGTGTG
>JAQMYF010000021.1:9517684-9535133 GCA_030014195.1 Neosilurus mollespiculum | reverse complement strand
CCTCTGCCAGTTAGACGAGGTTGGTGTATATAACTGTATCCGGGAGGACTCGCTTCATTTAAAGCTACATACTCATTAGGCATCCAAACTGCTGAGTTGCTACCTCTTGTAAAGTTTGCCTGAGTCAAATCTACCAGTCTATCGGGACTGGTCTCTGGGGCAGTGCCAGCATTTGAACACATTTCCCAATTGCGACAACTATTAGTGTGTATCCTATAGACATAATGATTATCAGGGCATATGGGGTTTGTGGTGACTGCGGCCGTCGAGGCATGTTGGGTGGCTTTGGCGTCGCCTTTTGTTCCACACCTTTAGTTTTCATTCTGATTCAAAATATCCGAAATATCTAACTCAGTTAAAATCGGCTAGGGTGGCTGTTGCACTAAACGGCTCATATCCTGATGGGCCTGGTCTGGGCCTATACCTTGATGGACCTGGCCGGGGCTCATCTCTTGGCCCCTGTATTGTCTCTAGGTCCTCAGAGAACTGGTGCAATATTGGTTCCATATCAGGCGTGAGTGGACTCTCAGATTCTTTTATCTGTTCACTGGGTTCTTCTATTTGGGGTTCTATTTTCCTTTAAGGTTGCTTTCCCTTCATCCGTGTGTTAAACACTGGTGCATCTGGCTGGTCTATGTCCTCTGGGTCGGTGTCGTCATTTGAGTGGGCGAGTTGTACCAGCTTTGAGCATGATGCTTTCCACTAGGGCCCTTTTCCAGCGGCCCTGCACCAATGATTCAAATGATACCAATGTTCTTTGCCCTCTGACTGCTGTTGGTGTTGCCAGCACCACTTTAAATGGTCCTTCTCTCTGTGGCTGGTTCCAGAGCTTTCTTTTGAATAACTTAATAACGACGTAGTCTCCAGGCTCCACATGGCAAAGCTCCTCCTGCTCTACCCTTGCGCCATGTGTGGCTGCACAGACCTGTGAATACAGAGTTCTATGTATTTGTATTAGGTGTTTCACATAGCTTGACATTTCGCCTTACAGTTGCTCCAGTGCGGGGCCTTTATAGGGTCCCCAAGTAAATGCTATGGGCATTGGCCTCCTTGTGAGCATCTCGTGTGTTTTTAAATGTGTTTCTGTTGGTTTGAGAATGCATTTTCATGAGTGCCCATGGCAATGCCTGAACCCAATTTAGCTTAGTGGCTGCGCAAATCTTACCCACTTTTTATTCCATTCGCCCTTTCAACCATCCCCTGTGACTGTAGGTGATACACACACCCCAAATGGTGTGTTATGCATAGAGCCTCCATTATGCTTTTTATCACCTCTTTTTATGCAGAGTTTGCATGTCCTCAAAAATTTATCCACCATACTGGCTAAGTATGGGGACCACCAATCTTTGCGAATTTTTTCAATGATTTTTCTTAGATCACAATGATCTATCCCAGGTACTTCCTTAACCAACATTGGAATGAACCCTAGTGGGGCTACCAGTACTTCACAATTTCTCCATACCCCTGACTGTGGGTCTTAGACTGCCCCTTGCTTTTTCCACAACTCTCTGCTGCTGTGGCTGTCTTTTGAAACTCCCTAACATCATCTATTGTTACCTGCATCTGCTCATTTTCATCTGGCTCCCCTGCTTCCATCATTCCTATTATGCATGCTCCTTCTCCTGCTGCAGCCTTTTTTGCTGCTTCAACAGCTGCTGCGTTTCCTCTACTAAACCATTCCCTATCTGTATTGTGGGCTTTGCATTTCACAATTGCCAGTTCCTTGGGGAGCATCATTGCTACCAATAATTCTGAAATTGCTAACCCATGTACAATGCTTGATCCATCAGCTCTCTAGAAGCATCTTTGTGCCCAAATAGGTCCAAACACTACATACTCCGTACGCATAAGCCGAATATGTATATATTGTGCACGTTTTACCAGCGCCTAGTTTGCATGCCGCTGTTATTGCTTTTATTTCTGCCAATTGGGTGGAGCACAATTGTGGCACCGCCACCACCAAGACTGTTTCAAACACTTTGGAGTCGTCATCAAATCTAATTACCACGTAGCCTGCTTTGTTTTCCTCATTGGTACAATAGCACAATCCATCCACAAAGAAGGCATATTGAGCATTGGGCATTGCTTCTGCTTCCAAATCTGCTCTAGCTTTCAGGTATTATTCTAACTCTTTAGTGCATTTGTGTGGGGCCCCTTCCTGTGGGAGCACTAACCTATCTGCTGGATTTATTGTACGGCACTTTTCAATTGTCAGCTCTGGGGCTGATAGAATGACATCATTGCCTGTTCGTTGAGCATTAGTCATCTTAAAATTTATGCTGGTCAGCAGTGCATGCAACGTATGAAGGTGTATAGAGTCACTGGATGCCCCATTGATGATTGATGACGCTTTTTGAAAGGCAAATGCCACTGCTGCCAATCCTTGATAGCAAGGTGGCATGCCCTTCTGTTCTTGTGCTAATACTGCCGACGCAAACCCTTTCCTTTCTGATACGTACAAGTGGAAAGGTCTCATATAGTCTGGACATGCTAATGCCGGTGCTGATGATAGGTCAGCCTTTAGCATATCAAATGCTGCCTTTGCATCTTTCGTCCAGGTCAATTTAGCACTAGACTTTGTTTGGTCTGCTATCTTCACTATATCTCTAAGTGGTTGTGTCTTCATTGCAAAGTCACAAATCCAAGGTCTACTGAACCAGCTAAACCCAAGAAGGATAGCATTTGCTGAATGGTTTGAGGTCTAGGAGCCTTGCATATTCTATTTTTGGTTGGCAGAATTGCAATTTTTCTTTAGCTACTTTGTGACCATTTTCTGCCAAAACATTTAGAACCGTCACAGAGTCCTGTATGCATTGCTCTTTGGTTTGGTTGTAAATCAATAGGTCATCCACGTATTGGAGGACCATGGCAGTTACCTCCAGGTCAGCCAGGTCTCTTGCCAAGACCTGGTTGAAGAGTGATGGACTTTCACAATACTCTTGGGGTAGCCTTGTATACATATATCATTGACCCCCATAAGTAAAAGCAAACAAAAATCATGAGTCTGGATGTGGGGGGAAACTAAAGAATGCAGTGCATTAATCAATAACTGTGTACCACCTTGTTCCCTCTGGGATGTTAGACAGTAGAGTGTGAGGATCAGGGACTACTGGTATTTCTGCTATCACCACTTTATTTACTGGTCTTAAATCGTGGACCAGTCTCCATTTATCTGAATTTGGTTTTCTGACCGGAAAGATGGGGGTGTTGCACTGGCTCTGTGTTGGGATTAAAACCCCTGCTTCTACTAACCTCTCAATTGTCGGTTTTATCCTAGTTGCATCTTTTGACAGTGGGTATTGTTTTTAATACAGTAAATGCACTCCTGGTTTTAGCTGTATTTTAACTAACCCTGCAGACTTTACTAGCCCTACATCTGTTGGATGTTTAGTCCATAGTTGATCTGGTATCTGTGCTATCACATCCCCCCTTTCTTCCTCTTGATCTCCTGCCCATTGGGGCAGTTGTTTGGTTTTATCCTTTTCTATCCTGACATCCTCTGTCCTATTTATCAGAACAGTCTGTGGTTTTACTTGGTCTTCTGCTATCTGCTCTATCCTAAGAAATTTTCTGTCTGGTGATATATTAACTCCCTGTTCTATCTGCATCCATTGTATCACCTGACTCACTTCTTTTACCATTGGCCCTAATTCTTTAGATTTAAGATTTTGCCCGATCAGCAGGGAGACAAGCGTCAGAGACTTGGTACCAGGAGGTGAGTTGTGGTGGTAGTTGGATCATGGCTGAGACTCCTTGGGATCCTATTATGATACTTGTGGTTTTCAGAGTGTACGTCATTGGGACTATCAGTTCATCCCACATGTCTTTGTACTCCTCATTCAGTCCTTTCTCATCATACATCATTGTGCAGTGCCATGGTTCTCTGCTTGGCTGACAGTCAGGTTGCATTTTGGTCAGCCAGAGTTTCCACTTCTCATATAGATTTCTTATCCCATTTGGTGAATCTCTTAACTCTTGCCAGTGCACTTTGTCCATTACACACTTTTCCAATTTTGTTTCCATCATGAGACATTGTTGGATCAAACAGTCTGGAAGTTCTATCCATACTCCTATTTCTCCAGTGTATTTTAGCTCCCATTTTGCAGAGCACATCTCTGCTGAGTTAATTTACTGGGGTGTCTTGAGAGTACAGTAGTGGTGCTTGAACTGTTATTCCTTGTATTTCTATTTCTTGTGGCTCAGTTAGTCGCAAAGTCTGTGTTTTCCCTGAAAAGCCTACTGTTTTTACTGCTTTGCTAGAGAGGGGGAGCTTTGAGCCTTCTCTTCCTATGGCTGTATATGTTGCACCTGTATCGATCAGAAACGGTGCCTGAATCTGCCTTCCCACTACTACTGAAACAGTGGGTTCTTGAGTGGGGTGCAGTGAGATTGTATAATGCACCAGCTCCCCCTCTGGCTTCTCTGGGCTTCTTCACATGCTCCTGGGCCTGCTTCTGGGTTTAGTGGTCCCTGGAGTGGCTGGTTTGGTCCCATCCAGGGCCCTGTCTAGTTTCCTTGCCACCCCTGATTTTGCAGGGGTTATTTCTTGGCGGCACCATTTGACCTCCTTTTTGGTATGCATATGGGCAGTCTTGTTTCATGTGGTTTGGATCTTGGCATATCCAGCATCCTCCTTCTCTTCCTCCTTAATTCATAGGAGCTCTTCCCCTGGACTGTTGCCAAGATCCTTCTCTTTGGCCTCGACCTTGTCCTTGGCCCCATCCTTGGTTCTAAGGTGGGTATTGTTGGACCAGAGGGTATGGGTGGAGGTGCATAGTAGGTCAGTTGTACCTGTTGTGGTGGATACGTTGGTGCAGCTTGTATCATGGCTGCTGGTTGCCGCACTGGGGGTGAAGGCTGGGCCACTGGTCGTGCTGCTGGTTGTGCTACCAATACCACTGCCTGTTTTGCTGTGTTCTTTTCTTCCTTTTTATTTTCTGCAGTTTATTCTTTGCCACGCGCCAGCTTGCTCGGCTGAGCTTTGTGGAGCTGCATTATCAGGTTCTCAGCTGCTTTTTTCATTCCTTTCTCCTTCTGTCTGTCGTTCCACACAGTGTGTCACGTTTACTTCAAACGAGGGCCATGACATCGTGCTTAGCTTTACTATGTCTGCCAGCTGGTCTTGTGCTTCTTTTGGGAGAGCGTTCTTTACCATTATGTGGAACAATGACTATGTGGTTAGTGTTTCATCCCATACACTTCCCATTTCTTCTCTCGATGCCCTCTGCAGCTTTAATATGAATTCTGCCACGTTCTCATTTTCCCCCATTGTTATCTTTTCCACTCTCCCTAGATCCGCTCTGGTTGGATATGCATCCCTCAGGGCCTGCTAGAGTTGTTTTCGCTAGTCATTGATCATTCTTGCATCGAATTTTTGTTCTTCAGCTGCCTTCCCCAGGCCAGCATTTTTGAATACCTCGGTCATCTTTGCTTTTCCCAGCGTTTGTGACCATATTGCTTTAATGTCTCCTATTGCCAGCACTTGTCCCATTGTCTCCATCATTGCACCCCTTCACAGATGCTTGGCAGTCGGCCAATCAGTCCTGTTAGGCCCATGAATGACCACGGGACATAGGCCACATCATGACCCTTTACTATCACTGGGCACTGTAAGCTTGTTGTCGGCTGGAGCTCGATTAGTCCACCAATCACATCTTCGTCATCTTCTTCCTCGTCGTCTGCTGTGGCATAGCCCACTTCTTTCTCCCACTGTTTGGCTGTGTCAGACCATAGTCCTATGGTTCTGCTTGGTGCTAGCTTTTTCATCTTCTTCTTTTTGGCCCTTATTTGAGTTTCCGTATCAGCCAGTCTTCGGTTAGTCTTGTCTATTTTCCCTTGCAATTCCTTTCGTGTGTCCCATAAATCCTGATAGAGCTTTACTATCTCATCACTGCATACCCTCTGTCTCTTTTTGTCGATCACCGCACATTCACTTTGCACTTGTTCTATTCCATCCACTCCCGGTTGATATCTCCAAGACAATTGTGCAAAAATCCTTCTTACTGTTTCCACCGGTATTAAGTGGCACCTTCCACTGAGATCAGCTAGTGAATTTACTCTGTCAACCACTATTGACGTTGCTAGACCTCTTTCCCACCGTACCCACCTGGGTTCAACTGTGACAGTGACCTTTAATTCTGAACAATATCCCCTTTGTAATGGCCTTTCCCACACTAGCTCTGCCAAAGGCTCATCATCCTCTAAGAAAGGATCAGGAATAAAGACAAATACTGAAAACTATCTTGTGGATCTGGTTGTTCTAGTAAGCCTTTTAGTACTGGGAGTAACAGGCTAGGTCTCCAGAGAGCTTGAAGTCTGTCCTCCCAATGTATATCAGGGAACTGGCATTTCAACTGCTCTAAACCTCTCCAATCTGTCAAATGCCAGAATTTATATCTAATGTGTCCTTCTGTATGATATGATTCCTCACCATTTTCATTTCTACTAAAATGCTCATCCCAGAAATGAGTTGTAATCCCTTTTGTTTCTGCAAGCAATCGTCTATCAAAGTCAGCCAAGTTATCATATCATTATTATTCTTTCACTATTATTTTAACCTTCAATACTGCTGTCTCCTGCATCTAATTTCTCACTTCTTTTTCACACTTCTAGCTCGCCGCTGAACTTCCTCTTTTCTTTGTATGCGGGTTAGGTGTTTGTGCGTGTCTATTTTGGTGCATGTTCTTGTACATGCGTGTGTGTGTGTGTTACTCACCCCTTCCTTCTCACTCTTACTCTCTGTTCAGTCATACACTTTCCCCTATTCCATTGCTTCCAACACCAAATCAACTATTTAACTTCACAATTTCTTCCTGGCAATCTTATACCTCTTCACTGCTGGCAGACTTTCTCTTAGCACGTAGTATCTCTTTAAACAACTAGACAACATTACAGGTTAACAGAATCACATCAGGAATACTCATAACACCACACCAAGATTTCTCATAATACACACCTTTATAACACTTTTCCTCAGGTCCCATCCTGCTTTCTCCAAAAACTAACCCGTTTTCAGCAGTGACTCACCAAACCCTCGGGTCCCACCCTGTCTTTTCCAAAAACTTTTAATCTTTTCTCAGGCAGTGACTCACTGAGCATCCCTATTACACAACTTCCAGGGACAAATATCCACCTGCCCTTTCCGGTCAGGAATTTTAACTTGGTACCTGTTTTATCAACCTTTAAATACTTTTCTGCTCATTCTCACCTGCTTTTGCTTCAGTGCTAATAATGGTGCTTTCCACCCTTCAGTTCTTGGCGGGAAGCCAACTGCCTACACCTTTCCCAGGGCTGCAGTATTTTACATGCCACAGAATCTAAAACAGACTTGTTAATAGGTGTCTGTTTACCTTCTTTTTTAGGTTTCTGTTTACCTTCTTATTTAGATCTTATTTATTTCTTATTTAACCGCAGTCTGTAGCTCGCAGAAACCACAGTCCCAGTTCAGGTTTCAGACTCACGTCACCCTTTTAACGCGAATTCCCCATACGGGCCACCAATAATATGTCAGAACTCAGAGCTTTCTCTGAGTGGACATACACCAGGTGGAAGTAAAGTTCCTCTTTCCACTTTGTTGTTTCTTAAGTCACACTCAATAATCCAACAATCACTCAAAATACTTGATCAAAATTAAAAGATCTCCATACAGCAGATGAGGAGAAGCAAGACACCTTTTATTCAAAGTTGCAGTCTATCACATACAATTCTGAGAGCAGTTGGTCTCTAAGGTCTGATCCCATCAGCATCAAAGTCAGAATCAGCAAACACTTCTTTAAAATCCCCTCTTTTAATACACCTTGGCATCTTAGGATGGTATCCTGTTTTAATTTGCATATGCTCTAGTCATTTGCCATTATGTTCATATTTTAGGCCATTTTAGCTCTTCCCACCATATTTTGCATATTTTTCTATTTCCCATTATTTCCTCCTTTGTACCTGTTCCGGCCTTTATGTGATGTCATTCTTCCTGTGGTAACACCTATTTCCTTCATCTAATTTTCCCTTATTTCCAGGCTAATTTCGGAGTTTTATAAGTGTCAACTTCCATGCTGTCTTCATTCGACCCTATGTTATGCACTTGTTCAGACGGATTACTCTGAATCTTTTTCATACTATTCAGCCATGTGTACATACCTTGACCTTTTTCTTTTATTTTATTTCATCTTATCTTCTAAATAGGTGTGTGTATTATTTTTGTAAGATATAAACTTGAAGCAAGTTAATTTCTTTTTCTGCCTACTTCTCTAAAGTCTTTTTGCCTACTATTTTAACCATTAGTATACCTATGTCCACACTGCCAATGTACTTGGTTGCAAATCATGAGCCTTGAGCCTTTGAGCGTTTCAATATTGATTAACCTATATTGTGGGTTACATACTTTGGATTATATAGTCACGTGACATGCACCTTATACATTTCTTTGTGCTTACAGCTCAGTCAGCTCACCGTGCCCTTTTTAGGAGAGGCAGAAATGGTCACCATCATCATTACCACCACTATCTGGCTCATACTAGCCCTGACCTCCTGTATTTCCTGGAGTTCCATTCCGCCGCCTGGTCTCTTTCTAGGTCTAATGGGTTTCAGTCCAGGTCCACCCTTCATACTCCCCAACCTTCTGTTGTTACCCGTGATCAGTCTACTCAGGCTCAACCTGAAACCTGCGACCAATCTACCCAGGTCTGCTATTGGTGTTTTTCCCCCACATCCAGGTTCTCCACCAGCTTCGCCATTTATTCCTCTTCATTCATATTCCTCTTCATTTCCCTGAGTACTCTTCTCCAGAATCTTCTCCCCCATACTCTCCAATGGAATATTATCCGGATCCTCCCATCTACGTATACGTATACATATACCTACCACATCCCCTGTAGATCAGGAGTTTCCCTCCTCTACCACTGAATCTCCTGTTCCCATAATTCCCCTTGACAGGCTGACTGATCTGTAATCTTCAATAAATTTTCTATATCTTTTCTCTCCATCTTCAGTGTGGTTTTTTCATAAGTACCCTAAGGTCAATGGTTCTGTATAGCGGTGTGCCCTTTTATTTTAGGCTTTAAATTTTCCTACATGCTTATTTAACTCGATTTAACCTATTCTATGTGAATAAACACTACTCTACTTCCACTCTTGTAAATAAACACTAATTTTTAGGTTAAATATTGCTGCCTTAAGACTAATTGCAGGTTTTAATGCTAAATGAAGCATGATATAATAGTTTAATTTTAAATTAAGCAGGAAATCAATTTAATTGTAATTTAAATGTTTTTTAATCTCATTTTTCCTTAGCAAAAAGTAGTATACTTGAAGTTTATTTTATTAAGTATACTTGAAAAATATTCTATTCCATTAGTATTGATGTACACTCCATAGAGCTGGGCTTTATGGAAGAGGGGCCAGAAAAAAAAATCATTACTCAGTGTTAAAAATAAGAAAGCATGTTTTGAGTTTGCTTAAAGGCATGTGGGCGACTCACCAAATGTATGGTCTGGTCAGATGAGACTAAAATTGAACTTTTCGGCTAGCAAGGAAAACGCCATATCTGGTGCAAACCCCACAGTGAAACATGGTGGCAGCATCAGGCTGTGGGGATGTTTTTCAGTAGCAGGGACTGGGAAACTGATCCAAGTTGAGAGAAAGATGAATGGTGCTAAATATAGGGATATTCTTGAGCAAAACCTGTTTCAGTCTCCCTGTGATTTGAGACTAGAATGGAGGTTCACCTTCCAGCAGGACAATGACCCAAAGCATACTGCTAAATCAACACTCAAGTGGTTTAAGGGGGAACATTTAAATGTGTTGGAATGGCCTAGTGAAAGCCCAGACCTCAATCCAATTGAGAATCGGTGGTCAGACTTGAAGATTGCTGTTTACAAGTGGAAATCATCCAATATGAAGTAGCAGGAGCAGTTTTGACTTGAGAAATGGGCAAAAATCCCAGTGGCAAGATGCATTAAGCTCATAGAGACATATCCAAAGTGACTTGCAGCTGTAACTGCCACAAAAGGTGGCTCTACAAAGTACTGATTTTAGGAGGTAAATAGTTATGCACGCTGAGGTTTTCTGTTATTTTGTCCTATTTGTTGTTTGCTTCACAATAAAAAAAATTACATCTTCCGAATTGTAGGCATGTTCTGTAAATTAAATGATGCAGACCTTCAAACAATCACTTTTAATTCCAGGTTGTGAGGCAACAAAACATGAAAAAAGCCAAGCAAAAGAAGCCAGTAAAAGAAATGTGTTGCATGATATTATGGAATTATAAATGAGACATAAGGTTCGCTTAGATGCCCAAATATGCATTTTACGGCATGATATAGCTTTGCCCTTGAATCCCCATGGGGGGTTGCCTAGGCTCCCATACCCCCGGCCTAGATAAAGCCCCTGTGGCACTTTTAATTTCCACCACCTACCTCACATATTCCTCCACCCACCCTTACTCTTCATAAAATCCCTGGTAAGAATCTACTGGCCAGAAAATATTAAATTCCTCTATCCTAAACATTAACAGCTTCGAGTCAAGAGAGTATTTTGTTCTGTCGCTGCTCCAATCAACCTTATAGGACTGTACACACTTGCACACCCTCTCTCGATCCATTCCCATACCTCAGCCATAAACAGAACCAGTCTATTAATGTCCAGCTCACCTTGACTCGCAGAACCATCTGTTAAATGTGGTTTACATTTAACATACTAATGCCACATAGAATCATCCTTTCAGGGTCCTTTCCTTTCATCGCCCTCTGATTATCACAATGCATTAAAATAAAGACAAAAATCTGAATGAAAATGTAGAGTTTATGTTTTGGTTTCGGGCATTTAACAAAATATTGCATTACAGTACATCTGTCCGAGTCCATGAAGCATTGTGTGCCTGGTCGAGCATAAAGAATTAATTTACTGTGTTTTGAAATCTCAATCTTACCTTTTTCTTGACCATTGACTGGATTTCCTTGGAAATATAATTTGTATGCAGATTCTTACTAACTGTTATGTATATATTGAACAAGCTATTGTATTGGAAATTAAGCAAATTCCCTTGATAGAGAAATCAGTAGACAAAGTATTTAGTAGCAGCAAGAAAATGTATTATCTTTGCAAAGAGATGCCCATCATACATCCACATAGGCAAATCTACGAGTGAAATACATCATCTTCTCACAGTCCCCAAATATACACATTTCAACAGGTTTATCATTTGTAGTCCATGAGCAAGTTCCATGCTTGCCATGTGCACTCTTCTTCCATTGATAGGCGAGACTGTCTAACCAATCATCGTCCAGGAGCAGCACGTGATCACCTAGTGAACTAGAACCTATTAGACAACAATCTGACAATTCATCTCACATCATATCCCGACACTCTTAACTAATACTTTGTGTTCTCCTTATATCGTAAGAACAGTGTATGGGTATGTGGCTGAGTAGTCAGAGAAAAACATTCCCCCAGGGTGAGAACATCACATCTTCTGATTACAGCTTCACTTAAGGTCAAACTTTAAGTGACCTTAAAGCCATTTAAGCCATTTAAGTTCTACCATTGTAGGCCTACATGGCCTACAATGGTAACAGTATTAACAGATGACATGGAGAAGATTCTGTTTAAAATAGAAAAGCATTTATTAAGGAAAAGAAACCCTGAAACTTTAAATTTTTCCACTACATTTCCATTCTTTGTGTCATTTAGGACAACTGCTTGTCTGAATCAGACTTGAATGCATATGAATAGGTGCAAGCAGTACACATGGATAAGAGAAAGCAAACTAAGGAAAACAGGCGTTACCACTCCTCACGGTTTTTTGGTAGTGCCCTCATAAACTAAGTGCTTAGGAAACAATATACTGCAGGTTTTTTGTGAGGGGCAAGTACCCTCTGGTGTGAGCTAGATATACAATATAGAAAGAATCCAACTGAGTTGCAAGCAGTCACTTAGATTTGATCTTTCCTTTCTTTGTCGAATTCTAGTTCTGAGTCTTAGTTTGATGGCTAAGAGTCATGAAGTCAGTTTGAAAGAGGATCTTCATTTCCAGTGTAGAGAGGAATCCAGCCATGTTGCCTCACCTCGCCCTCTTTCTCATTCCTGGGCAGTTGGTAATGTTGTGTTGTGACAGTTGTCACTACTCGTTGTATGCATGCCATAACACACTAGATGAAGCAGGGAAGGCACACGAGTATATGGAATCCCAACACAGCAATTGGGGCAAGTGTGTGAACAATCCAAAACCCCACCCCACAGGCCAGAGAGCCCTGCAAACCAAGAGTCGTCCACTCGGCGTGATGTTCTGATAGCGTCTTGCTTATGTTAAATAATGTCAGTGATATTCTGGTCATTGTCCGAAATATAGAAGCAGCTGAAGATGTTCAATATCTTGCACACTCTGCTCTTCTCTGCTAGGAGTATGTCCAGGGCCAGACTTTTTTTGTGTTTTCTTTTTATATATATTTTTTTATTTACTGTATTAATCCCGCAAGGGAAATTATTGTCTCTGCATTTAACCCATACAAAGTGAGTACACCCACACATAATCAGTGAGCACACACACTCAGAACAGTGGGCTAACCTCCTAGGTGTTCCTTGCGTGCACTGAGATACTTTTGGTTATGAATGTAGGGTGGCAGGTACCTGTCCAGTTAAAGTTCCTCAGGAGCTTTGTGTGGGCCATGCTCCCACAGATCCACATCACTGAGTTCATTGTATATAGCTTACTGAATGGACAGTTACTTGTCTTTTATGGGAAGAGTGTGCCAATTATAGAGCACTTAGGCGTGCATTAATCAGAAAGGTTTGTCATGGTCACATATGTCTGCACTGGGAGTGTCCAAGGAAGGGTCCTGACCTATTACTCACTACAACGCATGTGTCCCCTTCTTTCCAAGGAATGACAAAATGGCTTTCAGCATGGTCTTTCTGCGGTAGTGGCATGCAGGATATTCCAGGCATGTCATAACATAAGTTATTAGTGTAGTTGCAGCCAGCCTCTGAAATATTCATGTTTCCATGTTACATGTAATTAAAGATAAAACAGAAGACAAATTTGCACAATAAATCAACATTTCATCTTCAGTTTCTCCTGTCACTTTTCTCAGGAGTCCTGGGGGACCTATACCTGTATTAGGAGGTCTGCCAAACAGTATCTCGAATGGGCTCAAAATTGCCCTTCCTCTTATCCTGGTTTGCATGTGCATTACTACAATGGGACGTGCCCTGGCCCATGATAATCCCCTTTCCGCACAACATTTATCCAGTTTGTTCCTAGTGCACTAGGAAAGCCTCAACCCATTTTGAAAACATGTCCACAATAACCAAACAGTATAATTTATCTTCAGTGGATGTTAGTTCAATGAAGTCCATCAGCAAGTGTTGAAATTGTGGCTCCAGTGGTGGATGCGCACTCTGGGGGCTTTTAACACCCCTACCTGCATTGTTCATGGCACAAATTATGCAACTTTCACAAGATTTTTGGGAGTCCATCTTACATTACTTGTAACTCCCTTTGTAAACCAGTGTCTACAGTTACTGTTGTACATTCCCCTTTTTGACGCATGGTTTAGACTTTGCATAGTAAAGAAACATTTTCCGGGGTAAACAGGGTTTACCACTGGGGCTGTACCAAACCCCATCTTTTACCATGCAACCTGTCCTCTTCCAGGCGAGGTTCTCATCTAGAGTAGATGGGGGTTTGTAGCTCTGCAGGGTCAGCTGTGGGAGTAAAGAACTTGTGCCACAAGTATATCATGCTGAGTGACTAATGCATACCCCATGCAATTCTGGCCTGTGTCTGGATCTCTGAATGATTGATCCAAAGCAGGATGCATCCTGCATCAGGATGATCCATCCAAGAACACTTCCATATCAGGATTCTGCAAGGGAATTTCTCAAATATCAGGTATAGGACTACAAATTTCATTTACAACATTGACACAGACTTGAGGTTCTCCATCAGCATCTGTAGGGAGTAAAGAAGCTGGATTAAAAACTGTACAACATTTCACTGTGATGTTGGGCATTTCCAAAAGTACAGTGTTGTAATGCAGCCATCTGGCCACACTCATGTGTGCAGTTTTATGTTCTAGCAACAGTTGGGACACAGTATGTGGAACTAGGAGAGTTAATTCACTGCATCCCACAATACCTCATGAGACAATAACAGCTTTCTCAGCTGCCACAAATGCTCTAAGGCACATTGGAAGTGCTGCTGCAATGGGGTCAAGCTTTACAGAAAAAAATAGGCTACTGGCCTAAGTTTATATCCATGATATATATCTGGGGTCATACTTAATAGATTGGAATTTTTCAGAATATTGTATTATGACTAAGAGGCCCTCATGCCCACTGGAAATGGAAATACCTAGTTTGCACATCAAGTCCCCTCCCAATAGATTTATGGGGCAACGACTAGATATTACAAAAGAAAACTGAAGGGAGGATGACCATTAATTTTACATCTTAATGGCACAGAAAATTGTTCTGTGACTGAGGCTCCTACTTAATGCAGGAATCTTTCACTCATTTTAGGCTTTGTAGGTCTGTTCTTATAACTGACCTCCCTGCACCTGAATCTAAACAAAATGTGAGGTACATTCCATCTACACACAAGGTGAGAGTTGGCATCTTTGTATAAACTTCAGTTGAATATTTCGTATATGTGCCTTCAGGAAAATATTTACATTCTGAGAAATTAATATCATGATTGATTACCCCTATATCACTATCATGGACAGGTGTTAGCTTAAGTGCATCTTTATTGCAAAGCATAACAAATTGTGACTTACCCAACCTTTCTGGATCATATCCCTCACCCGCTACCTCCACTCAGTCTCCAGCATCCTGCTTTGAATCAATCACCATGTTCTATGGACAGTCTCTTGCCCAATGGTCATATGACCTGCACACAAAACAGCCTTCTCCTCATTCTCTTCCCCTGCCTTGACCACCACCCCAGCCTCATCCTCTTCCACGGCCCCCTTGACCTTTTCCTCCTCCCTTTTCAAATGTTACCATCTGGAGCAAGGCCTTTTGCTCTGTGTGTGTGTCATCCTCACGTTTTCTCTGCTTATTTACTCTTACCAAGTTCAGCAGTTTCTCAGTGTGTATGGCATGCTGTTCAATGAGACTCAGTTTGCTAGTGTCCCAGGTAATGCATGTGTCCTTCACTTAGCGATATTTTCTCTCAATCCATTTATGGAGCTGTTTCTAAGGTGTGCTTCCTATGGGGTGACCTGGCCCCCTTCCATGTTTTCTGGTTTGTCAAGTGTGCTGTGTGCGTTGTGGACCTCAGTAAGCCTTGTCAGATACTGTGTCACTGTTTCTGAGTCCTGCTGTTTGCACATGGTCATGTCCATTTTAACTGGAAAGGCCATACCACATGCTGTCTGGGGACGCGTGATGAAATCCCAAAACTTGGCATTGTCCTCATGCTGGCATTTTGGGTTTCTGACTGTCAGCAATCTGTCTGGCCAGGTTACCCTCAAGTGTGAGATATTTACTCCTAGCTTCTGTCCCAGCAGGTGTCTCAACTCACTGGAGGTAAGCCAAAACTTCTGGCAGAACCACAGCTCCTCACCAATGTCCTCTCACATTTCTTGGATTGGGCAGTTGCTTATGTACCTCTTCTATATCCCCAAGCGTCCAGGGACAGTGGACAAGGGCTGGATAACTGACAGGTCCTGCTACTTCAACCATCGGGAGTTGCACAACCTCATGAATCATTCTTCGTGCATTTGTACTCACTGGTGACCTTCGTTGTCCAACTTGGTCAGTTTTTTTCTCCCTGCTCCTCAATTGTGGACGAGAGTGGGCCATCCGGGTCTTCCTCAAGGGATGCTGATCTCGATGCATGTTTTGATTGTGTGTTTGGACACAGGGCTGGATGGCTTATGTGGGGATGGCCTCTTGACTAATAGATCAGGGCACAGGCATTGGGTGTTATTTGCAGCATACCCAAGTGGCAGCTATTCCATTTGGGGAGCAGTTGGGGCCTGCACAGTAGGCAGGAGTGGGGCGTGTCCATCCAGGTCGAGATCTAAGTCAGACTTAGGACACTGAAAACCAGAATTATGTGGGAGTTTGCGTTCATCTTTATCTTTAGGTTGAGATCATCTTTTACTACTCAGAGACTCTGTCATCCATGTCTCAAATGCCAGCCAATACACATATTGCCCTTTAGTTTCTCGCTTTCTCTGCTTTTCTCATAATACTTCTAATTGTTTTTCACTAAAATTCCCCTCTTCCACCCATATAACAAATTGTGTTAGAGACTCTGGACCATAATTAATTTGCATAAATTTAACATTAAGTCAAGTCAAGTCAGTTTTATTTGTATAGAATTTTTACAATTGACATTGTCACAAAGCAGCTTTACATAGTATAATTAAATTAGGGAGGAATCTAAAAAATTTTCTCTACAACCCCCTACACATCCCTAACTTGACTAGCATGATTAACTATGGCAGCATAACTAAAAAGAGAGAAACCAGAAGGAAGACAGGCATGAGGGCACCCTGTAACGTTGGGCAATCAGCCATTCCACTGTCAACGGACCTGGGTGAGCATGTAGAGTGGTTATTATGATTAGCATGTAGAGAGTAGGATATTACAACATTAAGATGCTTTAAAAATTCATTCAGTTTTTCTCATTCTCTCTCTCTCTTCTTGAGCTCTTTTTCTTCCTGCTGCCTCTGTATTTTCCCTATGTGCACATTATTCTTGCTGCCACAAATACCCAATGACCCGTTTTTCGGAAATCTAATCAAAATCTCACATGGATTGTTACTGACTTGCTTTCCCTCTGGAGGGGTCCCCCAGCGGACTCTAACCACCATATACTACGATGAACTCGTCAGTTCAAAGGCAGATTTTCTCAAAAAATCTTCCTCAAAACAAGTATCTCAATACTCTAAATTGTGGTCCCAGATCTGCCAGCATCAAATCCCAAGCCTAAGAGATGTCTCTTGTAACTGTCCGTGTAAATATTTACTTACTTCAAATTTCATTGACCTCAGCATTGAACAGCATTGTGTCTCCAGGCTCTGCTGCATCAAGGTGCCAATGTTCACGTGTTGGACAAAGTAAAGCCTTTGAGGTGTCATGCACTACACCCACTCGGATCCCTCCAGTTGCTCAAGTGCAAGGTCCCGTTTGGGGTGCCCTAGAATTGTGGTGTAAATGAAGTAAGTTTCCTTGGGAGAGAAACCAGTATTTAGAAGCAGCAGGAAAATGTATTATCTTTGTGAAGAGATTCCCATCATACACCCACATAGGTAAATGTACAAGTTCAATTAAATTCAGTTTTATTTGTATAGTGATTTTTACAACTGACATTGTCACAAAGCAGTTTTACATAGTAAAAGAAATTTAAGGAGGAATTTAAACATTTTTACACAACCCCCTACACATCCCTAATGAGCAAGCCCATGGCGACAGTGGCAAGGAAAAACTCCCTCAGTTGACACGA
>JAQMYF010000021.1:9478686-9489451 GCA_030014195.1 Neosilurus mollespiculum | reverse complement strand
CCCCCCCCCCCCCCCCCCACCATGAGGGAGTGAATAACATTAAAAAAACTTTTTTTTACTTCTTAAACAAATAAGAGGAGCCAACTCAAAGGGCCAATACATAGTGCCGCCAATTGAATAGCCCGGGTTTACAGCATACTCATCATGATCCTGATTTACCCGGATCATATTCAGACGTTGGAGTAACAACAGAACACATCAATAGTGATAGCTGTAACATTGGTATCAAAGATTGAAAAAAATGGGAACAACTTTGGAAGGCATTCTGGTCCGATTTCTGATAAATTTGAGTGTTTTTATACAACATAGGAGACAGATCTGTACAAATAAGAGTGACATCGGTATAGATCATAATAACATCGTAATAACATCTGAATCACATCACGTAACAGTTGGAAAACATCAGTACATATTGGAACAAACTCAGCTGAACATCGGACTCACATTGGAATCAGCTCATATCGAGATCATCATCAGTATCATGTGAACACACCCATCGCTGAGAAAATCAATGACAAACATCTTTAAGTGAATCGTGTGCATCACAGGCTAATCAGCAACCCTATCTTTGGACAGTGGTGGCTCAGCGGTTAAAATGAAATGAAAGGCAAGCCTCCCCAACTCTCCTGTTACATGTGAACATCTGTATAATTTTTTATCAGGTGGTATTTACTGACACTTTTGGTTGCAATATACTAAAATCTGTTAGATAGTTTGCATTAGCCAGTTTGAAAGGCTGCTGTTTTACTCATGAAAGTGCACAAAATTGAAAGAGTAGGATGTGAATTCGTCAGTTCATATAAGGCAACATAATGGCAATAATATAAGTATACAGGTAATAAACTAACAAGTAAGTTATAAACTAGTAAACTTCTGAATAAAATAAAACTAGGCACATTTACATCAGTAATGTAACGAGGAAAGATGTATATGAGGTATCAATCTTTAATTAAAGTGTACCTATGTTGAATTAGTGTTATTAGCTATTTAAAACCATCATGTATAACATCAGAAGTATCTTCCGGCAACATCAGTCAATGCCCGTTTTCAAAGTGCATGCGAGTGTAATGACTATAGACACACTCAGAGACATGTTGCCCTTCTGACTGGCTGTTCCAGCCTGGTTGAATGGGCTGGGCTACGTCACTGACCCGTGCAGCATGATAACATTATCGGCCAGTGCTGATCTGCACAAACATCAAGCGCAGAAATCACGGAAAACATTTCTTTCTGCTCCTAAACTAACTGCTAGCCGAGTTGGCAAAACGCTGGTTGCATATGCCATTTTGGATTTACCGTCACACTCATGTCTGACAGCATTCTTGTCCTCAGAGTCACTAACATGTAAATTCCACTGTGTCCGCAAAAGACATCAACCCCGCCCAACACATTAACATCACTTCCCGAGAAAAACGACTGCCAAGATGCTAACCCCTGTAGTTCAGCCCCTGCTATTAATCCATGGAACAAAATTACTCAGTTTTGTGCTTTTTATGTTAAAATAAGCATCTGTATTATTTAAATGTATTACATACACACAAATTATGCTGTAAGGATGACCAATACCGGTACACTTAAAGTTTGGGTTTAATTTCCCTATAAAACTTAGATCTCTGACTTTTCCACTTTCTATGAATCAGTGTTGCAATGCAAAGTCATCATCAACGGGATCGTTCCTCCAGTCATGCGGTCTTGTTATTGTTATTGTAAACAAATACAAAACCAATCAGAACCAGAATCACCAGAATCAGAACACTTTATCGATCCCGGAGGAAACTGTGCAATACTATTCATACAATTCAGTTGTATGAATGGACTGAATTGTATTCAATTCAACTGTATGGATGAATTGTATGAATAGTAATACTGTTAATACAATTCAAGATGTAGCACAGGTGAATAACGGCTGGGGTGGTTTCACCAGGAAACCTTTATTTTCATCCAAAATAAATTGATACCAGAAGATAAACTCACTCACTCACTCATTCGCACAACACCTATCCACTGAGTTCTTGACTGATGGTATACTTAGTCTGTGTCCTGACGAACCAGTATAAGAATATATTCACTGATAATGACTTTAAAGCCTTTCTGTAAGTCGCTCTGGATAAGAGCGTCTGCTAAATGATGTAAATGTAAATGTAAATGTCATTCGCCAAACGGCAGGCCAGAGCCTCTCACAGCCGACACTGGGGCGAAGGCGGGGTACACTTAAATAGCTCAAGACCACCACAGTACCAGCACACACATAACCATCCACACCCACACTGACATCTAGGGGCAAACTGGAACAGCAAATTAGCTTAACGAGCATGTCTTTGGACTGTGTGTGGAAACCAGAGTACCTGGAGAAAACCCATGCAAGCTCAGGGAGAACATGCAAACTCCACACAGAAACACCCCTGCCATGATCAGGACTCAAACCCACGACCTTCTTGCTGTGAGGCAGACAGTCTAACCACCCTGGTAGATAAAACACATCATGTTGTATACATTCACAACATCACTAGTGAATGTGCACCTTAAGGCTCTGGGTCACTGATCAGAAGGTTGTGGGTTCAAGCCCCAGTACAGCCAATCTGCCAGTGGATAAGAGAGTCTCCCAAATATCATAGATATATAAAATATCTTACACTCAACATGAGGACACAGTGGTGTTTTTATTCAGGGTCATCATTCATGATGGAGTGATTGCACACACACACACACACACACACACACTAATCATTCAAGTGTATTATTGAGATACTCACTTCCCGATCACCTCACACAGCTCATACACATCTTCAAACAGCACATCGTCGTCGGCCATGGTCCAGCAGGACTCGGGGGTTTAAAGCTTGCTGACGTTATCTCCGGGGAAATCCGTAAAAAAAAAAAAAATAAAATAAAATAAAACCCCTGCGGCGGCTGTAGCTTTGTGTCAGTCTGCGTTCGGTTTGCGCAGCGCTGAAAATCCTATGGTCTCTATTCACCGTTGAACTGCAGATATCCCGTTCAAATGATCATTCCCAAGAATGCCAACGCCAGAAACCGGTTAACTACCCGGTTAACTACCCTAGCGAGCCATCTCTGCTGCTGTGAGATGTACGACAGGGGCTTGACACTCCTCCGCCCCACCTTCTTCTTCTTCATCCAACACACCAGCTCACTAATCCTCGGATCCACGATATCCAGTGTTCCGATTAAAACCCTGAATCGAAGAAGGGAAAGAAACCAGATTTCCCAGGATATGGCAGTAACATCCGTAGCACGGTTACACAAACAGCTAGCTATGATGCTATCCTGCTGGAAAAGGTTGAAGCTAGCAAGGTTAATTAGACTCTATAAGATACAGAGCCTTGTGCAGATCGTTAGCGGCCCGGATCACTGTGTCTTCCAGGACTCCAGAACTCGCGTGGTCGTCGCAGCACAAACCCAGACTCCACTGAATGCAACGTATTCCACTAAAAATCCCGAACCGGACGACTGTCGGGTCTCCTCTGGCCTTCGTTCCCTGAGTACCAATCTGTGCTTCTGAAGCATCTTCTCCTGCCCAAAATCCAAAAGCTCCTCCCTCTGATATCCATGAAACTAGGAAATGAAGAGCCAAAATGGCCGCAAGTACGCGCCCGAGTTCCCGGATGATCCCTGTAGGTGAAGTACAAGGCTTGAGTCAAGATGTCTGGCTGTGGACGCGCCTCTTCACTAAACGCCCAGCAGTTTCCTAAGTACCCAGCAGAAAATCCTCCATCACAAATCAGCCAACCCTTAGGAACACTCCGTATGCTAGTTGACCCTCTCTTTACGTCAGTGTCTGGAAGGTTTTGCTCCAGCATTAGTATTAGTAGTGCTCTTATTTGCCCGAGTAATTAAAAAACAGCATTAAAAAATGACAACAAAAATCAAATCACTTTTTTTTTCTTGTCATGTATTCTTTTTTCTGAAGCATATTCCTTCCTTGGATCAAATCTCGAATCGTAATACTTAAATAAAATACATCTATAACCAAACTGTTCCACAGAATTATTTTATATGTTCCAAATTGCCCCTAGGTGTGAGTGTGAGTGTGAATGGTTGTGTATTTTGGCCCTGCGATGGACTGGCGAGCAGTTCAGGGTGTACCTCTCCTTCACCCACAATCATCTAAGATAGGCTTCAGTCTCCCTGCAACCCTTATAGGATATAATGAAATCATCAGACTGTACAATTATGTCACATTTGAAGGTAATTAGCTGAACACAATCTTATTTAGAGGTTTCATAGCAAAAGGAGTGAATACGTATGCCTGCGCCACTTTAAATTTTTTGTAGAATTTGTTAAAAATACTTTTTATTATCATTTCACGTCACAAGTTTGCAATTTAGGTCTGTCACATAAAGTCCAAGAAAAAAAGAATCATTTAGATTCCAGATTGTAAGCCATCAAAATAGGAAAAATGCCAAGGGGATCAATACTTTTGCACGCCACTGCTTCCTGTTTCATACAAGTTAAATCTAGATTTGAAGAGTTTGAGTTCAAAAACAGATAAGTGCCATTGTTGTAATTATGAGGAAAACTATTTTTCCAGTAGCTTTCAAAAACTTGTTTTCAGTAGCTTTAAAATAAAGCTACTGAAAAACTTATTTTTCTCATAATGAAAAACAATGGCATTTATATGTTTTTGAACTTAAACGCTTCATTTATCCATTCTAATTTATAGTTTTATTTAATGTTTATCTTTTTGTACAAAAATATAAATAATATAAAAATTATAATATATAAAGTATTTTTCTACTATATTTTGGCATCATGAACAGCTCCACAACAACAACTTTTGATTTGGTGTTTCAGCAGATCTGGTACTACATTTGGGGCCCCATCTCAACTGGCTGGAGTAATTAGACATGGGTGAGTGCTTTATTTATACAAATCTTCAGAGAATTCAACTGGGTAATGGGCTGTTACTTTTTTAAGGTGAGCAAGATTTCACTTCACTGGAGTATGTTTTTTTTTTATGTTTGATATTTGTGCAGTTTTAGGGAAAGAACTGGGCCAGGTTGAATTTAGTGCATTTCTGTCTTCTCTTATTCCTCATTAAGCTCTGCTCAGCCTTGCAGTGCCTTTCTACTGCCTGGGGCAGCCCTCTGTGTGAGATGCACTCAGTTGTATAAGAGCTCTGTGGTGCTTGAAAGCTCAGTGAATTGTTTAAGGCTTGGTGGCAGCTCATAGGGTGGCTTGATCCTCTTCTCTCTCCTTCTACTTCCTTTCCTTCTACCAAGAAAAATAAATGGGAAGTTTACTGTGAAAAATGATTAAGGAAAAAAGAAATGATGGACTGACAACAGAAAATAGTATTTGAAGAAATTGAAGAGCTCAAGAAAATAGGAGGTTTTAAGTAGCGTAAATGATTTTAAAACACTAAAAAAAAGGAGTAGCTAAATGAGGTGCAGTGTAGACCTTTAATCTGTTTGTGTCAGTGCCGTTTCGTGCTATATGAGGACTATGCAGATGGAAAGGTCCCCACAACCAGGTAACCCCTGATCTTCAGGTTCAGCCTTATGAGGAGAATTAAACCATTTACCATTGTTATTTGTAGTCAGTTAAGCTTTTGTAGCCCCTTATGTCCTGAGAGAAGCACTTATATGCTTAAAAAATAAATGGAGGAGTATAAACAAAACAAAGCTGCAGTGATGAGGAAGTTGTGGCATGAGATTGTCAGGTAATTAACTCAAAAATCATTAGGCTATCCCGACAGGTATGATGGAATGACTGACAGCTGCATGTCACATCAGGAGCAGAATCACTGTAGACCAAATCTCATTGTTACCTAAATACATTAGAAAGGGCTTATCCCTCTGGTGTGGTAAAATATTTAAATATAAGAACACTGAAGATTAAGAACTCCAACAAAACAGCTTTGCTATTTTTGTCCTGCTGGCTAGCTCAGCTAGCCTTAGCTAAATAGCACTGATCAGAGTAAGGCAGATGTCACTACATTCAGAACACGCTTCTGCGCATACGTGTGTCAGTGGGCCAAGTAGGACAACTTTTCCATGCTGCACAGCAGAGATACCGTGAGAAAATAGCTTTATGTGATGTAATTGACCCTTACAGCCTTCAGAAGACGGAGTTATCAGACACAATTGATCTACGGCGAGTGTACAGTTTGCAGATATTGCGAACTAACTGCAAACGGCATTTCACCTGAGCAGAAGGCCTACCGGTCTCTGGATCCCTGTAATTTTGATATCAGTGGATGGGCGCAAGAAATAACAGTGAAATCTTGGCGAAATGAAAGTGTTCTTCTAATGAATCGGGTAAGTTTTCTGTTTAACTTTAACACTACATGCAGATGGTGATGTTGCTGTACAGGGCTGATCTGTGTGGCTCAGAGCAAGTCCAGTTGACTGAAGCTCAACATTAAATTTTTAGTGTTCGAACATGGTTAAACATAAAAGATATAACTATAACTACATTAGGGCAATTTATATATAAGTACAGGTAAGTAAGGTTTTTTTGTGTGTTTTTGATTTTTCTAATTTGATCTTTATGTTGTATGTTTATGTAACACCAGGTCCTTGAGAAACATTGTTTCATTTCACTAGACATTGTCAGCTATGTGTGGTTGAAATGACAATAGAGCTTCTTGAACTTGAAGTAAGGCATATATGAGTGCAGTAGTTCTGAACTGTGGACTTCTTTGTTTGCAGTTAAATCAAATGCTCAACAAGCTAACAGCACACATGAATTACTTGCCATGATTTTACTAGTCATTTATTTATTTATGAGTGTCTTATGAATATAAAAAAACATGTACACAAACCAGTTTTACAATGGGTCACTGCAAATGCAGATCTAATGCCTGTGACTTTTAGCCAACTGGATTCCAGCCATCTCTTCAGCTGACAAACAGAATGTTGACTCATGTCAGCATGTAAAATTCTCCAGAACATGCCATGACTTGCATACTGTCTCAAGTGTACTGTGTGTAATACATAGCACGCAACACAGAAAGTGGTGACGTATAATCAATCAGCACTATTAGCAAATTATCTGTTGGAGATTTAAGTTTATTTTTTCCTCTTATTTATTCTACACTTTGTTTTGTGCAGTTCTGTATATTTGTGCTGTGTTTGATTCTTACACTAAACGTAATGTGTACATGATATGTGTTTCTACTAATGCTACATGTTGATATTCTCCTGAGACCAAAAATTAATGATGTGTGTCTTCTCATTTCTTCTATAGAGCTTGATCAATGTCTTCAAACAAGAAGTTGTTTGGGAAAAGAGTAATACCCAATGACTCTCATATGAGGATCTTACAAGGACATACATACATACAATTCTGTTGGGAAAAAATAAGATGTCCTGATAAGAGAACATTGGTGTCTCAAGAGAATATGGAATATCTCTGGTTAGTTTGGTTTATGGTGTGGATATTTAAATACTTCTATTCACCTTTATATGATATATATGTTTAGCAAGAGAAAGGTATTCTGAGTTCCTATTCCAGCCTCACTGTTTAATATAATTGTACATGTTAAAGAAAAGTTAAAGGTTTCATTGTTGAACTGAATGTAGTGATAACTTTCGGACATGAAGTGGGCCTGTAAGAGGAACCTCTCATATAATAATTTTTTTTATAAAGTTGTGTTGTTTGTTTCCCTTACTGTTTTTTCCCATGATGATATTTGTGAATCATGAAAAAATTGCCTACATTTGATTATCAGCAGGAATATTTAAGGGAGTCTGTTTGTGTGTGTGTACATCAGCACTTTACTGACAGGCTTAATCAAACTGAGTTCACTCATTAAGCACTTTCACTCACTTTTTACTTTTTTCTATAAACAGAAAAAGCCCGCTGCACATGTCTCTAAATAAATAAACATATTTACATACTACAACTGACATCCCAATGCATTTAAAACCTTATCAGACTTCTTTAGCTTCCTTTGACACAGGCCAATAGCTCAGCTTACTAAAACAAGATGCCAGGGGGTCTTTTTGGGGTGACTTCCAAATCTCATTTGGGTCCCTCTATTATTGCCCTAAATTGGGTACACAAAAATAGCGTCAACCAAAGCCATAGTGGAATACTTATCTATCAGGTGCTTCTATTAGAATCCACCCAATTCATTATAGCAGGAATCGGAAGATATATAATTTAAACATTGCATTAAATATTACAATCATACAGCACAAATATATAGCCATGTTAACTTGTTACTGACACACATTAACATGGCTCTAGCCATCCTTTTGGAGAGAGAATATAACTATAGATTATTCACTGTTCCTGACTGGTAGTTCAGGTAGTTAGGAAACGTGCTGGTGCATGAAAGATTTTAGCTTGCAGTGTTTAAGGCCCGCCGCACTTACTGTCTAAGATTTTTTATAAATTGTGTTTATTTGTTTTTGCTTGTATAATTTGTGTTGGTGATAGCAGTACAGAGAATAGTGGTAAAAGAAAAGGTGAGAATAGATCACAAAAGGGCTTATTTTGCATCACATTTTGCAATGTGATACCTGACATCTCGGACCATATTATTACCAATAAATTTATAATTGGAAGTTAAAATTTTTTTTATCATTATATTTGTGTGAACAGAAAAACCTAAAACCAGATTTTCTGTTTTTTGTCAAGTTTTAAGTCTGCTCTATTTGTTATTGACCCTAAACGTGGTATATAATGGTATACATGGAATAAAGACTGGTCAAAAGCCCCTCTCCTCATTCACTGACTACTGATTATCTGTATGCACTGCAGCAACACTTGTGGTACATACAAAAATTTCCTCTCAATTTTTGACAACTTGAGCCTTCAGTTAAGCACTTGGATTTAAACTGGTTCCCTGTCCTACTTAATATTCCATGTAGTACATGAAGTATCAAGTAGGGCAGGGAGCCAGTAAATCAATAGGTCAAGGTGACTTTAGTATCCCAAATGAAAAGCTGAATCCAAACTTAAGGGGTTAAATAATGTGACATCCAAGCTCAGAAACTTTACACAGGTATGAATAAAAAGGGGAATTAAAATGAATTGTGATGAGTTTAGAAAGTGTGAGTTAAAGACAAAGAGAAGACTAAAAAGGTCTAAAGATAAAAATGTAATGGTATGAGATTTGCAGGGCAGGAATGAGGGCTAGGCACAGAGTGATTTCTGTAAGGTTGTTGGTGCCTGTCGTAGTGGTAGCCCTGAACCCAGTGGAGGACACCAGTGGTAAAGATAGCAACAAGCTGATGAAAGAAAAACTAAGGTTGAGGATGAATCACTTTGGATGGCTCTTCACAATCCCACTGAAATTTCTTTTATAGAGGAAGCAGAGTATGTGGACTCGGAGCAGCATTCTCTCATTACTATAGCTGGGATCACTGTGGTAAATAAAGAACTTCTTAGTGGCAGAGCCCCAGGGTGGATAAGATCTAGCCCAATTTCCTTAAGGCTCTGGATGTGGCTCTTAGAGTGCACATGTGTTAACAGGCGTGCAGCCTTTTGAGTTGCTCCTGCCATTCCCGTATTTTTAACTCTTTTTTTTCTTAAAAAAACTTTTTTTCTTGTACTTATTTAATTGTTTATAAGTAGCTGCCCTCTCAATATGTGGGTTGAGAGAGTTTTTGTACTTTTTATCGCTGCGGAACTTTTACTTTCATGGGGAGTTGGAAACGCAGCGCAACAACTACACGCCACGCGCTTTGTTTACTCCAGGGATCAGCTGATCGTCCTGAAGCCAGTCTCATGGACTTACCGGATGAAATTTGGAGAAAAACACATAGGGTATGTAGAGGAGGAGGACAGAAGAAGAGAAAGAGAGAGGCAGCGAGACAGCGGAGACTTACAGAGAGGAAAAGATATTGGGAATGTGAGGTCACTGGCGAATAAGATGGACGAGCTGACAGCGCTAGCCCGGAGTCAGAGGGAGTATCGGGAGTGTAGTTTCATGTGCTTCATGTAGACATGGCTGCATCAGGATACTCCTGATGACAACATATCCATCGTGGGCTTTCACACTGTCCGGGGCTGACAGAGACTGCACCGAGAGTGGTAAGCGGAAAGGAGGGGGACTTGCCGTTTTTTACCGTTGGTGTAACCCCCCACCTAACCATCAAAGAGAGGAGTTGTGGTCCAGACATTGAACTGTGTGTTGTTGGACTCAGACCATATTATTAGCCTAGGGAATTTTCCCATGTCATCTTAGTGGCTGTTTATGTTCCTCCTTCTGTCAACCCCACTGCTGCTTGTGACACCGTTCATGTTACCATAGCCCGGTTACAGACTCTAACACCCGAGTGCTTTCATTGTGATCTTAGGTGACTTCAACCATGTCACCGTGGACACTACACTGACAAACTTTGTGCAGTACGTGGACTGTCCCACCAGAGTGGAGAGAACTTTAGACCTGCTGTATGCAAATTCTAAGGATGCCTACAGGTCCTCCCCCCTCTCCCCACTGGGGAGATCAGACCACAACCTCATTCACCTTTCCCCCTGCTATGTACTTGTTGTGAAGGGGCAGCCTGTGACTACAAGGACTGTTAGGAGATGGTCGGAGGAGGCTTTGGAGGAACCACAGGATTGCTTTGAGGTGACAGACTGGCAAGCACTCTGTGAACCTCACGGTGAGGACATTGATGGGCTAACTGAGTGTATTTCACACTACATAAATTTCTGCACCGATGCCATTGTCCCAGCTCAGCCTCTATTGTTACCCAAACAACAAGCTGTGGGTGACTAAAGACATCAAAGCCCTCCTTAACAACAAGAAGAGGGCATTCAGGGCTGGCAACAGAGAGGAGGTGAGAAC
>JAQMYF010000021.1:9464856-9478586 GCA_030014195.1 Neosilurus mollespiculum | reverse complement strand
ATTAGTGATTCTGGTAAAGGTGAATAAAAAAATACAGCAGTTCACTTAGTAAACTCAGTAGATTACTGCATAGTTTAAATATTTTCCTATACATCCCCTGTAATACATCCCAAAGCATCGGGCAGAGATCCTAGTACAAATTGGTGTAGCTCTCTCTAAAGCCAGTGGAACAGATCTGAGATGCTCGTTTGCTCTGTCTGTTGTGAGAAGCAGCTTGAGCAGTAAGTACGCTGACACCAGAACAATTTATATTTAGAAATACTATTATAAATTTATAATATAATACATGTGTGAGATGGCAAGAGGCACGTTGCATGTAGGAAATATGCGGATTATTTTCTTTTGAAAACAAAAGTGAAAATCGAGGCGACAAGACTCCAGTAGCCAGAAGTACCGTCAGCTTAAGTTGAAAGCCCTGAAAACGGGTTTGTCTCGATCAGTAAATGTAATAATGGAAAGTTATCAATGCCCTGGTTGATTTCGGCACTTGCGACAGGCGCAATCTCGTGGCAACTTTGACTTGCATCTGGCGAATTTTACTTGCGTTGCGCAATCACTTATGAAGGAATTTCGAGTAGAAAGTCTGTCATGTATAATTTTTACATTAGTCTTCTGCTGCAATTATTCTTAGGCATAAATATCAACTTGAGAAAAAATTCATTTTTCTTTATATGGTGTGCTAAGAACATGTAAATACAGTATATCAGAGCTGAGACGATGAATGAAGCTTTAAAAAGCAGCTGTTTTCTTCTTTATTCATTAGCTCACTGCTACTAAGCTTTATCGTTTAGTGCAGCTTCCATACATTCTTGCAATGATTACACATAAGCTAGGAGTCACAAACAGAGTCTGTTCGCTGTTTTGTTTTTAAAGTCCTGTCATTTGTTTGATCTGGATGTAAATACTAGGGTGCACCATGGTGACGCAGTGGTTTGCACATCCGTCTTACAGCAAGAGGGTCCTGGCTTCAAGTCCTGAGCTCAGCATGGATGTTTTTTGTATAGAGTTTGCATGTTCTCCCTGAGCTTGCATGGGTTTCCTCAGGATAATCTGGTTGCTTCCCACAGTCCAAAGATATGCATATTAGGTCAACTGGCTATTCCAAATTGCCACAGTGTATGTGAATGGTTGGGTGTGTGTTGGCCCTGCGATGGATTGACGAGCTGATTTGGGTGTACCCGCCTTCACCCAAAGGTGAAGCCCTGCAACCCTTGTAGGATAAAGCACTTCTGCATATGGATGGATGGATGCAAATATTCTCACATAAAAATAGTGTTTCATTTTAATTCCAATATGCTGTGGTAGACAGCAAAAATAACAGTAGCCATCAACCTACAAATGTGTGTGGACCTGACTGTATATTCCTTCCTAAATCATACTGAAACTTTGAATATCCCTGACATTATTTAATTGACTAAACACTTTCAGGATCTATATGTCATATGTAATAGGTTAAAAAGATATTGTTTTTTTTTCCCTTTCAGGAAGTTATCAAGTTGATACAGCCAGTATTTCTGGGCAAGCTTATCCAATACTTTGAAAACTATGATCCCAATGACATGGATGCACTTTATGAAGCCTATGGCTATGCTGCTGGCGTGTCTGTCTGCACACTGGGCCTTGCACTAATGCACCACATTTATTTCTTCCATGTCCAAAGAGCTGGTATGAAATTTCGCATTGCCATGTGCCACATGATTTACAAAAAGGTCTGTTTCTTATTGTCTATTTGAGTTTCATTATAAGAAAAGACAGAAATACTTTCTGTTCTAAATGAATGGTCATCTTATATTGTCTATATATTAAACATGATGCCATGAAGGAATCTTATTGTTTTTTCTCTCAGGCCTTGAGCCTTAATAGTGTTGCAATGGGAAAGACCACCACAGGACAGACTGTCAACCTTTTGTCTAATGACGTCTACAAATTTGATGAGGTATGTAACTTTTTAAAATTTTATATATAATGCTACCTTTCTTTTCATAGCCACTTTAGAAGCATTCTTGGAAATTTAATTGTTTTGAAATGGGCTGCTTGGTGTTTAAGTAATTGATGGACATATACTGTATTAATCCCTCAAGAGAAATAAAGCCCTGCATTTAGCCATACAAAGTGAGCAGCACACTCACGTAAACAATGAGTACACACACTTGGAACAGTGGCTAGCCACATAGTAGTACCTCATGGGTTAGGTGCCTTGAACCAGCGACGTTTCAGACCTGATTTATATTTATTTATTTATTTTAAATTAATTTGTCTGCTCTAAAAGTGCCCTAAAACTGTATAGGCTAGAGCAACCAAACGTGGCAGGTAGGGTTCTATATGTACCTAGTACTTGGGTAAAAAATATAAAAAGACTCAGAATGGTCCCTATAATAATTCAAAACATGTTTTGGGCTAAAAATCTTGAAAAGTTTGGACTTAAAACAATTGCCCTTGCAAATGTCCCAAGCGACGCTATATAAGCCTTACTGTCGGCACACTTGTCTGTGGTTTCTTCTAGGGTTTCTTCTAGTGTTTCTATCAGTTTGACAAGTATAAGGAGCATGCAAAGCACAAAAGTTTGAGTTATGGTGAGATAGTATGTCCTTCTGCATGGAAGAGATATAAAGATACTGGAGCAAGCCAATGGAGCAAGAACTTGGAACTTAAGTCACTGATTTTGAATGATGACCTTTTGAACTACACTATATGGACAAAAGTTTAAGGGCACTTGACTATCAGACCCATATGAAGGTTCTTCATAAAGTTGGTGCTACAAAGTTGAAAGCACACTATTGTGCAGAATGTCCTCTTCTGCTGTTGGGTTGCAGTTTACCTTCACAAGAACTAAGAGACTTGAACCTGTTCCAGCATGACCATCCCCCCCCCTGCGCACACAGGGAGCTTCATGAAGACATGCCTCGCCAAGGATTGAGTGGGAGAACATGAGTTGCTTGCACAGAGCACACTGACCTCAACCCCACTGAACACAGTTAAGCTAGAATGCCAACTGCCCCGGCTGTCCCGCCTGACATCAGTGCCTGACCTTAATAATGCTCTTGCGGATGAATGATCACAAATCCCCACAGCTGCACTCTAAAATCTAGTGAAGAGCCTTCCCAGAAGTGAGAAATTTATTATTACAGCCAAGATGAACGAAATCTGGAGTCCAGCCATTAAGAAACACATACGAGTGTTATGGTCAAGCATCCATATACTTTTACCCATATAGTGTACCTGTGTACACCTACTAATATTTGGGGTGAACAAGTACACCTTACAAAAATTTAGAGCCTTCAAGAATATGGAAGCTTACAAGCAGTTTGTCAATCGCAAGTTGTCGTGTTGTTAGCTGACTTTAGTAGAAGCTCAATGCTTACTCATTTTGAAGGAATTTTACTAATGTGCATTAGTCTTTAAATACTTTTCTGCTCTTAACTGTCTCCACTTTTGAAAATTCTCTATTAAGTTTATGGCTCTTAGTAGAGACATTTGAGTACTCGTCATAAACTGTTTTCCAGGTGCAGCAGCAAGCCACACAGCTAGTGAAGTAATCCTGACTAGAGGGTGACACGGGAGTGGATTTTCACTCCTGTCCTCACCCACTCCCACAGAAAAAAAATCTTGTCCCATCCCAGTCCCAGGCCAGAGTAAAAAAAAAAAAAACAATTCTGTCCCATCCCACTCCTGGTAAAATTACTCCCACTCCCATCCCGCTCCCATTCAGAATGACTCCTGCTCCTTTACCGCTCCCATTTTTTTGGCTTCTTTTAGTCTTTAGGCAATACACTGAACTTGATTCGATCTCCCCATTTTTTTTTGTTTAGTCTCTGTGTTCTGCAGTTTTATTTCAAAAGATATGGCAACAGGAACAATTAATCTGTGGTAATGTAGAGAGGCATTTATTGTCTTAATCCAAAAACAAAACAAAACAAAAAAAACCTTCAGTAAAGGGCACAAAACATAAATAATACATGGCCTGTGGTGCCTATGGATTTTCTATGGAGGACCAGCTGCTAAGTCCCCGTTTCTAGCTCTTTTGGAGGTTAGTTACAAAAAAAAAAAAAAAAAACCCCAAGAAAACAGTACATGAGTCACACTATGCCTACCGTAGTTGAATAAACCTATACATAACATATAAAGTTGCATTTTACTAATTTATTTAGCATTTGTTTCCTTTAAATAAATCCCATTATCCGTGGGATTCCCAAAAAATTGTTTGCCTCTAATCCTGACTAGTTCCTGTTAATGCCAAACACATGCTAACGTAAACTATTAATAGGTCATAAGTTTGATGGTTATACGTTTGATGGACATTTACAGTAGGTATAGAAAAGAAATACCCCTTGAAAATATTCACACTTTGTTGCTTTGCAGCCTGAAATGCAGACGTGCACAAAAAATATTTTACATGGTGTACTTACTCAATGCAACTTGACAGCCAAGTAAAATATATAACAGCAGCCAGGTAGAGAAAATCTAACAGAAAAATATTGTCTAGTATTTTAATTGGATTGTACAGATTATGGTTCACATTAATAGTGAAAAAAATTGTGAAATTATTTGTGTCTCTTTTTTTATATCACAAAAACATGGCATTGCAACAGGGTGTGCAGGTGTGCTTTTTATAGCCAGTGTATGTTTAACTTTTTTTTTTAATGAGTTCTTCTTTCTTCAGGTGACAATTTTCTTGCACTTTCTGTGGGTGGGTCCACTGCAAGCTGTAGCTGTTGTTGGCCTTTTATGGCAGGAGATTGGACCTTCGTGCTTGGCGGGTATGGCAGTGCTCATTTTTCTGATGCCACTGCAATCACTCTTTGGAAAGCTTTTCTCAAAATTCAGGTGTGTAAACACACAAACACAGTCTTTTCCACATGGGTTAGATTTGGGAAAGTTTGAATTAAGTAAACAAAACCATCCAGCTATAAAAATTGAAATAGTTCACTATAATCTTATTATAGAACAATGACTGGAATATATAATCTTATGAATGTGATTGTGGTTTTACAACTGACCATATGTGGCCATCTGGTTCATTCAGGTACACACTAAGGGCTTTAAACCAGAACTACCTTTGGAAAATGAGTATGTGGAGTAAAAGGTAGTTTTTTGAGTCAAAAACATGAACAACACATTTTTTTTCAATGTCAGCAAGAAAAATTTGAAGAATAATTGTTCATGTTGGATTTTTCATTTCATTTATTTATTTTTTGGCCACAGTCAAATTTTTATTTAAAATAATTAATTATTTGATTTTAATTCCATATTTCATTTGTTTTTTGTTTTCATAATTCCATAATTCATTTGTTTACAGAAAACCCAGATAGTTTTGACAATCCACTTTTAAGAGTCTTCAATATAGTCCCGATTCAGAATTATTTGAAAAAACTTTTTTTTTTTTTAAAGCTTTTGTTTCCTGATCTTTGCTGATGCATCTACAGCTAAAAAGGTTAAACTTGGAACATGGCACCTTTGGAGGCTTAATTTATAAGTAAGCAAAAGTATTGGAGCAGATAGTCTTAAATTCAATAACACGGCTTGCTTTTCTCCCATATACAGTACTCTCATCTTCATGTTGGTTTATTCTTTTTACCAAAAAAATACAGGCATCACAGAGGAAACACTATTTTGAACTATGAGTAGACATTCAGGGATATTTTTAATCAATCATTTTGATAGGGTACACATTGACAACAAGAGTCACCTGACAGTCACAAGTGTAGGTTGCTAAGAACAGCGCATCTACCTGTAAATTTTATGGAATGAAAACTGAAATTCTGATTGTCATATTTATCTGCTAATCTCAAACTAAAATCTCTAGTTAGTTTACTTTAGTCATCCAACAAAGGTAACTCCAAGAACAAGGCCTGTAATAGTCAGAGCAGATCACAGGGTAACTTCTAAGCAAATAATAGCCTCATACGTTGGCTATTGTGAATGTTCATGAGTCCACTAGCAGAGTAACATGAATCAACAATGGTCTGCATTCCAGGGTTGCATGGAGAAATTTATTGCTCCCCAAAAAGAACATTGTTGACTTGTACAGATTGTAAGGCTCATATGAACAGGTCAGAAGGCCTTTGGAGAAATTCTGTGTAAAGATAAGACCAAAATAGAATAGAAGTATTCCAGTTCAAGAAAACTGTGAATTCCAACACAAGAACCTTGTCCAATCTACACTCAACAAAAATATAAATGCAACACTTTCGTTTTTGCTCCCATTTTTCATAAGCTGTACTCAAAGACCTAAAACTTTTTCTATGTACACAAAAGACCTATTTCTCTCAAATATTGTTCACAAATCTGTCTAAATCTGTCTTAGTGAGCACTTCTCCTTTGCCCAGCAATATATCCAATATCCTGCACATCCTGATCAATTCTTTGCAATTCTAATCAAAGATGCCCTACACTGCGTGAGCCAATTGTGGTCACAGTCCGTCCGTTTTATATATATAAAACATATTTTTATTGAGTGTATAAATAACAAATGTGGTCTCATCATGCTTTGAGCATGTAGTGTATCTGTTCCAAGACATTTTGCTATCATTGATGGAACAAGCAATTGTGAGAGTGGGACATGCAGTAAGACAATTAACCTAAACGTACAACTCGGTCTACTAAATGTCTTGGAATGACCAAGTCAATGTCAGGATCTAAATCTAATAGAAATTTGGATCAGGAAGTCCACCAACCGAGTTTAAGATTTATGTACAGAGGAAAGTACAAAACAAAAACAAAACCAAAACAAACAAAAAAAATGTGCAGGATGGAGCAACAGTAAAGCAAATATTCATACATTCGCCAATCACAGATATGTAATTTTAACTAGATAGTTTTCCTCAAAATCAATCAATCAATCAGTAAAAGACCAGACATAATTTTTGTCTCATTTTTTTTTAATTGGGATTCTTTGATCAGCTTTTAGGAATTTTTCCATTTGGGTTAGAGATAAAGGTGTACAGTGTTTGTCTGAAGATGTTTTTGGTCATATATATGCTGAAATGTAAAATAGTCTTAAAGGGTTTCAGAGAATTTCAAGCCCCACTGTAAATAAAAACGTTTTGGTAGGTTTGAAGGTTGCATGGAAGCATTTTGCATGGAACTCAAAAGCTGTAATGCAAAAGCCTGTTTGTACTTGAAAAAAAACTGCATGCAAAGTTTTATATTTGAAAATACTATGCTACCTACCATCCCCAGCGACACAACAATAAAATATATGTGTGCATTTTCATCGCTGAAAGCATGTACTCTCTTAAATATTGCTGTTTTTTAATGCAATTTATCCTAACATTTTATAATAGTAGTGCACAATCTGTCTTTGTAGTAGGAGTGATATTTCCAATGCTAATTTAGAAAATAAATGCGTAAAAGTATAGTAATTTTTTTCCAACCTCATTAGTGGATCTAACAGCTACACTTTGGGTTGTGACTTTCAATATGGATTAAACAATGGAATCAATATATAGTTCATAATATGGGATTGAATTGTGAACTTTCAGATTTAAGTATTGAATTTGCATATGGCAGCTGAACTTTGTATGGCCCTCATTTATGAAATGAACATACTACAGCAAACTGTGCATATCTGTGGAAATCACACATCCAGTCTCACAACATAGAACTTTGCATCAATATGGAGGTTCATGGTACAGCAGGGTAAATTTGGCTAAGTTGGAAAATTATAAATATACTGCCCTTCAAGCTCGTATATTCATTTTTTTTTTATTAATCCAATCCAGATTTGTTAAAAATCCAATCCAGATTTCTGTCTTCAGTCGGAAGAAGGGGACAAAAGAATTTCCAAGGCATTATACTGTGGAATACAGTGAAGTCACCAGTGGAGAGAACAAAGAACTGGATGTCCCTCTAAAATTAATAAAAAAAAAAAAAAAAAACAATAGATAGCTGATAGCAGCATTAGAGGAGCTGCAGAAATTTCTGGCAAGTGCTGGTTGTGTTCTACATGTGACCACAACTCTAATAATCTTCATAAACCATCATGCTTTCAGTTGAGTTGTACAGGCTCAACAAGATTCTTTGCACAAATGAAACTGAGATTAACTTGTACCAGAACAATGGAATTAGAAAGGTATTAAGAGATAAAGGAAGGGGTCATGATCCAAAGCATACCATATCAGTCAAGCTTGGTGGACATGGGAATGTATGGCGAACAAATGTTTATAATGGTATATGTAACTATTGCTTAAAGTAGCAGCATGACTTGTAAAGTTTACAGAGCTATATTTTCTACTCAGATTCACAAATTCGCAAATGCTGAATGCAAGACTGGTTAGGATCGCTCTTCACAGTAACAATGGCTAATGACTCAAAAAATAATGTCCACAGGCAGAAAATGAATAAAATCATCATTTTCTCACGTCCAAATTAATTTTCCCCGCCAAGGAAAAAATGTCTAAAAAGGTGTTACCCACACAACGTATTTAGAAAGACACTTCAGCTCAGTGGGCATCATTTAATCAGTGTTTTGTTTATTAACAATACGTATTATTTACCATAATTGTACCCAAAATTAATTATGGTCTAGTTGATAAAAAGGATTCACCAATTTTTGGGTCAGCTTCAGACTTGAGACATATCAATCAGGGGTGAGGAACTCATAATGTCAACACTGATTTCCGATGATGTTGGAACTTTGCTTATGTTAAATAATTTCAGCCAGTGTACTTCAAATATCAGAGTAGGCATGTTTTATTCCAACCTACGGTTTATGCTAGGATAATTATTATTATAACCGTATAGTGGAGTGTACATATGTGATATTTTTTATTGTTGCCATATGCAATTAGCAAAGTCCCAATTTCACCGGACATCAGCAATCTGTCGAACAAAAAAGGACCAGCTCCAAGTCCTTATCATTTTTAATAATAATTCCCCGATAGTCATCAGCACCAGACACTAACTAGGTAATATTTTAGTTACTTACTCTCATTTTCTTTATTTTCTATATTCTTTACAAGAGATTTACTGTCATATGCACAGTACAAACACAGTGGTTCCAACAGTGCAATGAAATTCTAATTTCGTTGCTTCTCACACAATGGCACTACACACTATGCCACGTTACCAAAATACAGAGGTATAACACCCTCAGTCATTTCGAAGTAAACTCAGAGTATGGCCTGTCCGAGAAATAAACCCCACATCTCACATGTGAGTCACTCGGGCCATCCCAACTGTTTCTTGTTAAGATGATAGACGCACCATTCTTTTAAGTGTTGGTGTTACAATGTATCTCATAGGCATTTCCCACAAACTTGTACCGTTTCCCACAAACTGTATGTTTGTACGCTGTATGTACATGACAATATCATATTCAAAGGTACCAATAAGCAAATTAAGTTGTATTGCAGTGAACGTAATAGATGATAAAGAAGTGGAATGTTTTTCAATGGTCATGTTGGTTAACCCAGCTGAGCATTCTTTTGAGTTACTGATGACAAAACTGAAGGTGGAAAGACCCACAAACAGTCACTGAAGGTAGCTACACTAAAGGCCTGGCATAACATATCAAGGAAGGAAATTTCTTTGGCATTTAGTGACGTTTATGGGCTTCAGGCTTCAGAAAGGATTTGCCTTCAAGTATGATATTTAAATTTTAGTTGCTTGATTAAAATGTAATTGTTAATAATTATTATTATGCCTGATTAAGATGGAATTTCTGATTTAGTTTAGTTTAGAGCGTGTGAAAATAGAAAAAAAAACCTTTGTAATTGAGAATATAAACTCAAATAACAGACCTAAATGTATTCTATACAACATTCGCAGAAAATAGATGAAGAAAAAAAACAAACAAAAAAATACCCAGGTAGTGCCACTAACAACCTGGAGATCACCAGTTCGAATTTATGTTATTGCTGCAGCCATCCGTGACTGGGAGTCCATTGGAGCTAATTGGCCCAGCTCTCACGGGAGGGAGGGTTGGCATATGCTCACTTCCCTGTCACTCACAGCGATCACCAGCCAATCATGGGCATCTGTGATCTGTATGTGTAAGGTCGCCTCCAAATACGCATTCGCAGCATTTTGTAAAGAGGCGGGTGGCAGCATTGCATGTCATGGAGGGGGCATGTGCATTCTTACACAATGTGCAATAACTTTGTCCGGGCCATTGTGCATTCTTACACAATGTGCAATAACTTTGTCCGGGCCATTGCTCAGCTCATGCACAAGCTAGCTTTCTGAACTTTTGCATAGGCATTCCCTATGACCTAAACCTGTGTGTGCGTTAGCTAATTTGCATATGTGACATTTGACCTTGGCTCCGTGACCTTGAACATATGAAGTTTGTCCGGGCCATTGCTCAGTTCATATGCATAACTTTCTGAAATTTTGCATAGGCACTCCCTATGACCTAAATCTGTGCTAACGCAGACCTTAACTGTATGCAAGCAGATACAGTACCACTTTTCTACACATACACTCTCTCTCTCTCTCTCTTTCTGTGTCTTTCTGTCTTTTTTTGTGAGCATTCCTTTTAAATTATTTAACTTGGGTCACATGTTTAGGGAAGCCTTTGCCAAATTTGAACAGTAAGTTTCTGAAAATCTTGCCCTTTCCACCAGAATGAACCTGTGTAATTGAGTCCGGTTTGTAGGCCTTTTTGCTCACACATGCTTTAATAAATTCTGTTTATAAATTCAGTTTAAGGGCAGAGCCTTCGGATGGCCACTGAGTACCTCGACTTTGTTGTCCCCAAGCCATTTTAACACCTCAAAATATTTTAGCAATTTTAAGGTATGCTTCGGGTCATTATCCATTCAGAACACCCATTTGCGACAAAATTGTTACTGCCTGCCTGGCTGATGTTTTGAGAGCTTGCTTTAATATATCCACATAATATTTCTTGTCATCTGTTCTGTCAAGTGCACCGATTCCTCCTGCAGCAAAGCACCCCCATGTCATGATTCTGCCACCCCATGCTTTACAGTAGTAATGGTGTTCATGATAATCTTTGTAAAGAAACAGTTTTTGTTTGCAGGATCACATGGAGAAAAATATCCTATTTTTAGAGGAATGTCCTTTGATTTGAGGAAACAAACATTTAACTGTTTGGCCATAATGACTATCATTATTTTGGATCTAAAATGGTCCTTAAATAATTGGATGCTTTTTTTTTTTGTATGTGTTTTTCTTTTTTCTTTTCTTTTTTTAAAGTGAAGGAAACATTTTCTCTGCTCAGATTCAGCAAAAGTTCTCAGAACACATTGGACAGCTTTTTACACTGCAAATGGACAATTACTTAAAGCATAGTTTGAAGGCATCCCAAGACTTTGGGGCAAAGAACTTTATTATTCTGCAGTTGTCAAGTCACTCACCTGACCTAAATCAAAGTAAGAATGCATTTCAATTGCTGAAAGCAAAACTGAAAGAAAAATGCTACAAGAACAAGCAGGACTGAAGACGATGACAATAACGAGCTGGTAAAGCATCACCAAGGAAGAAACTTCATATCTGGTCATGTGTACAGCTTCCAGAAAGCAGTAATGTTTGAAAGGAATTTTATTTCAAAGTATTAAAAGTAACAAATAAATAAATGGTTAATAGTTTGTTTATTTACTTTTGGTAAATGTGGGGCCGCATGAAAAGTGCTGTTATTCTTATACCACCTGTATAATTAATTATAATTCAGTCCATATAATTACTGTAACACTTTTGTGATTTTGGGAAATAAGGAGTCAAGGAACAGGTTTGTTGGCACTCACAGGTGTTTTACATTTTACGCTGTCTTCAGTGTGTGCACTGCAGTTTTCAGTGGAGCTTAACCTTGTCTCTTTCTCAATACTCACAAGCTTTGCTGTAAACACACAAATGACATGCATAGTAGATTAGTAGATTACCAGTGTTTAGATACAGATGACACCATCACATGTTACCTTCCTCCGCACTCAGTCAAGCTGCTGCTGCCACATTCATTCATTCATATGCTGAACAAATGCTTAATCCTGCTAGGGCCAAGGGTAGGATGGAGCCTATCTCAGCCAACTCTGGGCGAAGGCAGGTTACATCCTGAACAGCTCAGCAGTCCATTACTGGGCCAACACACACAACCTTTCACACTCACACCTAGGGACAGCCATTTTGTCTACAGTGTAAATTTTTGGCTGTGGGGGGAAAACAGAGTCCCAAGAGGCAACCCTCACAAGCACAGGGAGAACATGCAAACTCCACACAAAAACACCCCTGCCGAGCTTCTGGTTTCCTCCCACGGTACAAAGACATGCATATTAGGCTAATTGGCTGTTCCAAATTGTCCCTAGGTCTGGATGTGAATGTTTGTCCTGCTGTAGTCTGTAGTCTGCGAACTCTTCTGGGTGTACTCCACCTTTGCCAGTGTCAGCTGGGATAATCTCTAGCCTTTCCGCGACCCTAATGAATTAAGCGGATCGGCATAGTGATTTTCTTTATACTTATGAGTTTGTTGATTAATTCCAGTCACCCAAAAATTACTTGGCAACTTCACAGCTCTCCTGATTTGTGTTGATAATAAAAAAATTCAATGAGTAAACAGCAGATAAATGGTCTCGTTACCTTGACTTCAGTTTATGCAAATAAAAATATATAGCAGCTTTCTGATTTCAGGAGCTGACAAAAGTACATTAGATGTGAATTGAGTAAAATGAAAAAAAAAATGCATTATGAAAATAGATGATAATGAAAGGGGGAAATAATCTACATTAATCTTTGGGCAGTACCACTTCTTTTGTGCAGAGACTGGACATAATAAATAGACACCCAAAGTTTCAGAATGAATGTTTGCTGGTCGAAGAAGAGGCCAGTCTTGCATCTTGCTGCTCAGCCATAACAGCCCATTCGATGAAGATAGCGCGTAACAGTTTTTGAGCTGGTTTGGATGTCTTCTGCAATGTCTACAGTGAAATAAAGAATGTGAAAGTGTCGTCTATTGAATTCAAGACAACAAGCTGAAAATGTTTCTTAAGCTTCTCATCTGTGCCCCAGAGAACAGCCTGATATTAGGTGGTAAAATTATAGAGCCCAATCCTCCAGGCACACAACTTTATGACTTTATCACTGAGAAATCCAGCTTCACCCTGGAGACATGTACATTCTGACTTTATTAGACTTTTATTTAATGAAATGTCAATGATTAACACCTACAGAAGGCCCATCTGGGCTCTAAAGAATCTGATGAGTACAAGGAAGTTCTCAAAATGTTGACACCCTGACCTTGGTGTGAATTTGGTGAAGCCGATTTTTGGTTCCCTGTGAGCAGCAGGAAAGCAGCAAGCTTATATTTTTTTAAATAAAATTTTTGTAACTTTGGCATTATCAATAATTTAACCACTTAGCAGTCATCTGTGCAATGATTTTACACTCAGTGGAAACACCCACCTCTCCACACACACAGAAACACACACACGGACACACACAAACATGCACGTGCAAAGTTTGATTCTTAGAATACATGTTAAAATGGTCTGTACTGCTCTTCTTGAAACTGTACCAATACATACAGGTCCAGCTATGTTAATTTATAATGTAAAGTGATGTATTAACATCATTAATTCATCTTTATTGGCTACAACTGGCCCTGCAATGGTCTGGCAAGCTATTCAGGGTGTACCATGCCTTCTCCCAGTGTCAGCTGAGCTAGGCTCCAGCCTCCCCACGACCCTAGTAGAATTAAGTGGTTTGACAAATGTGACCCAGTCTGGCAAAATGAGTCACAGTGACCAAAAATTCAAAATTGAGTTAGCCATACCATTTAA
>JAQMYF010000021.1:9453115-9464756 GCA_030014195.1 Neosilurus mollespiculum | reverse complement strand
AAATGGTATGGCTAACTCAATTTTGAATTTTTGGTCACTGTGACTCATTTTGCCAGACTGGGTCACAAATGAGTGAGAGTAAGTGAGTGGCTAAAACAATCCAATAAGCCAAGATTGCTGGCTCAAAAGTTATCACCCAAAAGGCCATAATTCTAGTTTATTATTATTTTAGACTTAAATTCACTATCTCGGAAACCCGGAATGTGAGCATTTTTTAGCATGTTGAGCGTTTTGAGTGTCTCGAAACATCTTTGATCAACTTGAACATTTTCAAGAATCTCCACACTTCTGTTCGCTCTTTCCAAGACAACTTCAACATTTCCACCAACTTCTCGTGTGATCAGCGAGAGCCTTCCTCATAGACCATTGGACAGACTAACTCAGCTTTACTTATTCATTCTGAGTAGTCTGGTGACCTGTGTGTTTTAAACAATTGCTATGTGCATATGCTTTTAGTTTTACTACTTTACGTGTCATTGCTGTTGAGCAGAAATCTCTTTTATCCAAAACCACAAATTTTTAGGAAAAAGAAAAAGCATATTATTTTTGTGTCTTCATACATACTTATACACTCTTATATTTTCTTAGAGACCCTTTAACCTTGATCTCAGCCCGTTATCTCCATGACATTGTTGCTTCAAATGGTCAGGTTGAGGCTCAGCAACATTAATGTGGCAATAAAATGAAGTCAGCTGACGACCTGTATGTACTGAATGACCAGGATATAGCATCAATGGACTTCTTCTATTTTTCTCATATAAAATGGGGACTCAAATAGGAAAAGAGTGGTTGAGGGAGCATGAGGAATGATTTTCACATATGTATTGGCATACCAGAGTCATGACCTTAACCCTGTTGAAAGTCTGTGAGATGTGCTGGAGAAGACTTTGTGGACTAGTTCAATTTTGCCCTCATCAATTCAAGATATCGGTGAGAAATGAACCCAACACTGGATGGAAATAAATTATATGTTGCTTGAATTTGTTGAAACAATGCCAAGATGATTATGTGCTATAAGCAAGGCTAAAGGTGGAACAACAAAATATTATTAGTAATATATTGAATAATAACAATATAATTGTGTGCAACCTTTTTTTTTTTTTTTATTGGCTGGCCAATGAATATTTGCATGTGTGCAAGCATGCATGTGTGTTTTTATGTGCATTCCTGCCCACACGCGCATGTGTGTGTGTATGACAGAACGATAAGCTTTAACATTAACCTAATCATTTCTTAAAGAAGACAGGTCATGTGGGGATTGATTTATCAAATAAGATGTTTGCACACATGCAGTCAGACATGACTTAACTTTTTACCTTCAGCTCTGCTGTGTGCTGCTTTTTCTTAAGATGGAGGCAGGACTGGGGATACAAGGTTTAGTGACAGTTCTAGGACCCAATGAAGTTTCGAGAAGTAGATCTTGGACTATTTTTAATGCACCACAGACAGACATTAAAAGTGACTGATATCATTGATTTTTGCAAAAAATGTAAAATTACTAAATGTGGAGATAGACGGTTTCTGCCTAACAGAGGCTTTTTGGGTCATCTGATATGCTCAGAATTGCATGCTTTTCTTATAATAATCCTATGATTACAATAGGTTAAACCAACAGGACTTCCTTATGTATCCACATGTGTAATGTATGATATTTTTGCCACAGTGTTAGACTGAGCTGTTAGGCAGTCGTACGTGAACCAAGTATTACAGGAATGCTGTACAAGTATTTTTTTTCTTGCTACAATTGTCATGTTTATATAAACATTGTACAGTTTAACTTGCAGATCTGATCTGTATTACCCATGACAGATGCTCAACACTTATTTTATACCTGAACCCAAATATACTTCTTTTGTAGCTCTGCTAAATTCATTCATAAATAAAAATTGCAAGTTGTATGTGAAAGGGGCTTTAAATGTAAAAAAAACAAAAACAAAACAGAAACATATCAGACAACACATGCAGATTATTCAACCTAATTAACATGGCCCAACAAAAACAAAACAAACCCATAATTGTTTCATTAGATGCAGAAAAGGCATTTGACAAGGTAAACTGGACATTCCTACTCAGCACGCTACATAGATTTGGAGAGTCTTTCACCCACTGGATAAGAACATTACCTAGGGCCACAGTAACCATCAATGGGATCACATCACAAAGTTCCACACTTCACCGGGGACCAGACAAGGATGTCCACTTTTTCCATTTCTATTTGTCATCTTCATTGACATTTCTAAATTACCCAGAATTAAAATCTATAATTGGACCTGTTCACCTGTTCATTCTTTTTGGACAACAGTAATTGAGAAACTTTCTTCTATTCTGAGCCGCAGAATCCCTCAATCACCAACACTCTGTTTACTCGGTAATCTTGTAGAAGTCAAACATAGAAATCTGCTTCCTATTGCTCTAACTATCACCAAGAAAACTATTCTTCCAAACTGGAAATCCAAAAACACTTTACATATCAGTCACTGGACCACCCTTTTCAAAGAATACATCACGTTAAAAAAAACACATTCATTCACAATAATAATACATCTGTTTTCAGTGACATCTGAAACCCATTCTTAACTTATTTTAACTTTAACCAAATGCCTGGGTCTGAAACCACGCACGTTCCCACAAACCTGTCTAGTATAGAAAAGTAGAAAATGATTACTATTGCATCAATTCTTTCATTATAATGGTTACTGTTATTATCATTACTACTATGTATAATCTTTTCACTAATAGGTTGATAGTGGTGGTGATGGTAATATCGGTTTTGATATTACTGATAATATTATTGCTTTTATTGTTTAATAATATTAGTGTAAGTAGTTTATCTATAAACCACTGTGGCTTTATGAACTCAAAGTATTAATTTCTTATACCTATATATTTAAGTGATGTTGATTGGAAAGAGATCGGGAGAAAAATATTATTACTATTATTATTATTATTATTGCTACTGCTAGACCCATAGAATGCAGCCAGGCACGGCCTCAGGATGGACTGCAGGAGATTGGTGGATGTGGTGTCGACTTGTGGTGGCCTGGGCCGTGACGGGGTGGGGTTGTCTGGGGTACCCTTGTTGCGTGGCATCTACCCCAGCTAATTGAGACTGCCTCCAGTGGTCTTGGCTAGATGAGCCTATTATTATTGTTATTATTATTATTGTTATTGTTATTGTTATTATTATTATTATTATTCATTCATTCATTCATTCATTCAATTTCTGAACCACTTAATCCTAATTAGGGTCGCAGGGAGGTTGGCGCCCATCTCAGCCAACTCTGGGTGAGGGCAGAGTGCACACTGGACAGCATGCCAGGCCACCGCAGTATTATTATTATTATCACTTCCACTATCTTGGTATCACTATTATCTTAATTGTTATCAATTTCTAAATTACAATCATTATTGTTAATTTTTTTATTTATTGTTATTTATTATTATTATTATAATTTTTTTAACATTTCTTTCCTTTCCTTTTTGCCATCCTAAGGCCTGTATGTGTGTATGTCATTTAGATGCATCATTTTCTTGCACCATTTCTCAGACATTTCTTACTTACCTGCTCTCTTTTTATTTTGTTTTGGTTTCCTCTTTATCTTCTCTGTATTAGCATAACTTATCACATCTCGACACCCTGTGTTCGTTTTTTTTCTTTTGTAAATGCACAATAATGGATGTATTAAGATGCAGTAAATTCAGTAAATCGCTGTTTGATTTACCTCTTCATGATTTTTAATAGGATACAGGTCTGGACTGGCAGCAGGCATGCCATGCTGTTGTATCTTGTACGTTGCTAGAATGAGGACTCATCTAACAGCACACAGTTACACCGTCTTTCAGTAGATGTGAAATGATCGGTGTTTATGCATAATATCGACATATTACTGCTTTCTTGTGTAATACATTTCCACGTTGCATTCCTGGATACAGTGGTGGACTGTGTACAGTGACAATATTTTCACAATATTATGTACTGTAGATTTTGAAAGACTTAAATTTTTTTCTTTTGAAGTAACCATTAACAATTATCTTACCACAGAGGGGTAACCTGCTGATAGTTTTTGATTACGGTTACATTAGACTATTTGCCTGGTGCAACTAGATTTATCACGTACAATCCAGCTGAACTTTTAGTCATTAAAAACAGCTCACCTGTCTCGCTTCCACTGGAGCTAAGCGCAGTGTTAAGTGATTTGTGACTGCCGAGAACGCGAAGGTCTATGGTTGTGGATGGGTGTAGCAGACTACAGTAGCCCAGAGTCAAGAGAAAATGGTGTGTGCAGAAACAGAAAAGGCGCAAGTGGACCATTGTGTAAGCCAAGCTAAAACTAGTGCAAACAGACCTCTAGTTCCGTCAGTATGTTTCCTGAACAATATTCACTCACTGGACAATAAAATAGATCTTATTTGATTGAGGCTGAGTTTTCATCAGGAAATGAAAAACGACTGTGTTTTTCTCCTGATAGAACCCTGGCTAAATAAAGATGCCAATGGGCTCATATTGACGCAAGTGGACTGGAATCATCTGTCTGTGAAAACTCAAGGAGGCCTCTGCACATACATTAAAAAGGTTGGTCCACAAACCTACCCCAATTCAGCAGTCATTGTTCTGAGTTTGTGGAGTATATGATGATAAAATGCCAGCCACACTATTTTTTACAGTACTTTATAGCAATGTTTATCATTGCTTTTTACATTCCCCTAGTGCTAATGCTAATAATGTTATGAAGTATCAGTGTACTTGACATGATGATGTCAGTGCACATAAAAACAAGTGTCCAGAGGCTTTCTTCATTATTGTGTGTGACTTGAACCATGCTAACTTAACAGTTATTTTACCAAAGTTTCACCAGCGTGAAACCACTGCAACGCAAGGTAACAATACACTTGATCATGTGTATATAAACAGATGAGGGACATACGTAGCCATTATGTGCCCATACTTTAGCCACTCTGACCATGTATCAGTTATGCCTGGTTACAGCCCTTTGTGGAAATCTAGGAAACCAAACATGCAGAGTCGAACACCTCTCCTAGCTCCAGGCTGCAGACCCCAACAACATTCCAGGCTATGTTTTTGGGGCTATACACGCTAGCTCTCAAAGATATTAATGGACATCAACATAACATCTCACTCTCATAGGCAATTGTCTGATATCTCTGAAAATTATTACCAACATCCTCTTCCCAAAGTGCTGAACAGAGTCATGCCTCATCCTGATAATCATGTACTTTGAATGGCTAGTCATGGCACACATGAAAGAGGTCACTGACACCACTGTAGATCCCCACCAGTTTGCATACAGACAGAATCGCTGTACTGCAACCGCCATCTTATCTGTGTCCAATCGGCTCTCACTTGCTTGGAGAACAAGGTCTCATATGTTAGGCTGCTTTTTCTGGACATTAGTTCTGCTTTCAACACCATCATCCGATAAACCCTGATAAACAAACTGACAGTACTTGGACTTGGCCAATCTTTTAAAACCCAAAGTTTTTAGGTATTGAACTTGTTAATATACATATCCTAGTCTGTCAGAATTCATGGCGTCTCATTCTCCTTCATCATCCTCATTACTGGTTCCCCCACACATGTGTCCTGAACCCCTACTATACAAATTGCTGACCTATGATTGCTGATTCAAATATCAGAGCAATCATATTGAAATGTTTGCAAACAACACTGCAGTGGTGGCACTTATCACTTACAAGGATAAGTCAGGCACAGACAGGAAATGGAAAAAACTGGAGAACTGGTACAAAGAAAATAACCTCTTTATCAGTGTATAGGAAGGAAATGAATGTGGACTTTAGAAAGACAGACAAACACCCACACCCTTTCACGTCAGAGGAGCAGCTGAAATATATGGCCGTGCATCTCTCTGAACACCTCAACTGGAGCTTCAGTACAGCCAGCCTTGTGAAGAAGACCCACCTTAGTCCTCACATCCTACAGTTGAGTGGTGGAGAGTATGTGTGTTAAGATAACTGCACTGCTGCAGGCAGAGGGTGGTTAAGACTGCAGAGAGGGTCACTGGATCATCAGTGACATTTACAACAGCAGGTAAAGGAAAGTGCTTTCCTGTATGATGAGGGACTCTATGCACTCTGACCAGGGACTGTTTGCCCTTTGTTAGAGGAGAAGGTTATGCAGCATCAAAAGCAGAACCTACAGATTGGGGAACTTTAATGCTGCGCTTAATTACTGTAATTTGTACTCGCTTATTGCTGCTATGGCAACCAGGGTTACATATCAGTCCAATGATTTTGCACAGAAATTACTCTTTTAGATTGACTCTATTCATCCATAGTGGTTGATATTATCAACTTATTTATTTTATAGGTTTATATTGTGTTATTTTTTATTTACCTAATTTTAGTCATTGTAATTTTGCTTTGGACCTTACTTTCTATTTTACTATTGACACTTATACTGTGATCCGAGTACCTAATTTCTTTCCCTTTCATGTAAATGTTTCAGAATGGCAATAAAACACCCTTAATCCTTAATCTCAAACATAATACATCACCTGCTTCCAATTACTGTAGGAGTGTTACTTGCATACTCTTTAAACCTTTAATCTTCTTTTATCTCTGTCTGAGCTTTTTACTGAATGAATTGCAGGCATCAAATTTTAACCTTGTTGATATTTACAAAATACAATTAAATTATTCAGTAAATATATTAAAAATAATATTTATACTTTAAGATAAATAAGGGTTCAAATTAATTAACAAATCACATATTTTGATTTTTAATGCATTATAGAAAATATCCCATTTTTTTGGAAATGGGGATTATAGACTTTATATTTAAATGTTTATTATTTTTTATTATTATAAATTTTTATTATTATTATTATTATATTATATAAATATTTATTTATATTTAAATTTATTATTGATTTGACTCACAAGCTAAGAAAATTGGGGTTTGCTCAAAAACAAAAATATGTTGTGCAAATACCTATTAGAACAGTTTGTGGGTAAATATTTTGGAATACATTTTGGATGTCAGGTCAAATTAATAGTTTTAATAAATTATGGTTCATGAATCAAGTTACTATAACAAAATTTATATTTAATATTATATAATTTTCAGGTTTATTAAAACAGTTCATCAATGATATTTAACTCCTGTCCTTGTGTCTCTTCAGGAGCAAGACAGCAGTCCTTACTGATGGCAGAATACGCACAATGAATGAGGTGGTGTCTGGAATACGAATTATTAAGATGTATGCATGGGAAAAGCCATTTGCAGCATTGATCAATGACATCAGAAAGTAAGAAAAAAGGGGTTTATATTTTATCTTATCATTCATTAATTTTCTAAGCTGGTTAATCCTAATTACGGTCGCAAGGAGGCTAGCACCTATCTCAGCCGACTCTGGGCGACGGCCGGGTACACCCTGGACAGCTCGCTAGGCCATCACAGGGCCAACACACATACAACTATTCACACTCATACCTAGGGAAGCCAATTACTCTAATGTGCATATTTTTGGACTGTGGGAGGAAAGCGGAGTACCCTGAGGAAACCCCACGCAAGCATGGAGAGAACATGTAAATTTCACACAAGAGCCCTGGAATTGAACCCAGGATGAGGCAGACGTGCTAACCCCTGTGCCATCATGCCGCAATATTTTATCTCAAGTAAAGGTAAATGTAAATATTTTGTTGGTAGACCTTTACCCTTGTTTAGAGCAGACATTTGCCTTGGCAGTTTTGGTAACCTTATTGAAGGTAACAACTTAAGATTAGCATTCATTTTTCTATGTATGTTAGTTAATTTTGTATTGAAGACTTTCAATGGGCTTAAAAGGGTAGGGGGAAGATAAAAAAATACAACCTTTTTGGCTTAGATAAAAAGATTCATCTTTGGTAAAGCAATGCAGTGCATTTCAGTATAAGATTATTTTTTTCATATGGGAAACATTGTGGTGGTACTATCATGGTTTGGGCCTGTTTTGCTGCCTCTGGGCCAAGTCAGTTGGTCATTATTGATGGAACAATGAATTGTGAAATATATAAGCAAATTCTAAAAAAAAAAAAATCATCAGGACTTCTGTTGGCAAACTTTGAGCAAAACAACAACTCTACAGACATAAGTTATTCTAAAAATGGTTAAAGAAGAGTCCATGTAATGCCTCTGAAGGGCCAAGTTAAAGTCCTGACCTTAAGCCAATAAAAATGTTGTGTGAGCAGTTCATGTGATGAAACCCACAAAAAAAGGAAAAAAAGTGAAGCTGTTTGTACAAAGGAATGATCAAAAATCCCTCCAGGTCAATGTGCAGGGTTGATTAACAGTTACTGAAATTGTTAAGTTAATGTTGTTACTGCAAAAGGGGGCCTGGACATTTAGTCCATGGCAAAGTTAGCCAGAATACAACAATTTGGAGTATTATATTAATACCATTGTTTGTACTATCGAATTCAAGCCCATTTCAGTAATATTTTTCACGTTTACTGGGTGAAATGAAACAAGGCCTGCAGGCTAGACTTTTGACATATGCAATCCAACTTTATTTATAAAGCACTTTAAAAAAAACGACACTGGGTGTTAGAAAGTACGATAAAGGGGGCCAAAACATACAAAAATAGCCGTTCTATAGAACGTCGTAACCCCTCAGCCAGGACGCCTCAAGTGCACGGAGGACAAAAGCCATCCCCCATATGAACAGTTTTGGACAATCAACATGTTATTAGCCACCCTACACACAGGTTTAGGTCAATGGGAGTGCCTATGCAAAATTTCAGAAAGCCATCATGCATATGAGATGAGCAATGGCCTGGACAAACTTTAAATGTTCAAGGTCACTTTGCCAAGGTCAAAGGTCACATATGCAAATTAGCTACCCCACGCACAGCTTTAGGTCATAGGAAGTGCCTAAGCAAATGTTCAGAAAGCTGTCATGCATATGCGACGAGCATTGGTCCAGACAAACTTTAAATGTTCAAGGTCACTGTGCCAAGGTCAAAGGTCACATATGCAAATTAGCCACCCCACGCACAGGTTTAGGTCATAGGGAGTGCCTATGCAAAAGTTTGGAAAGCTGGCCTGTGCATGAGCCAAGCAATGGCCGGGGCAAAGTTATTGTCGCGCCGCCATCCCGCCCTCCAAGCCAACGACAATACCCCTCTAGCCATCACTGGCTGAGGGTTAACAGTTAAATACATATAATAACAATAGATAAATAAAGAAATAATACACCATAAAGCCAAAATATATGAATTCCTCAGGAGGCCCCAAAGGCTAGGGATAAGAAATGTGTTTTAAGATAAGATTTAAAAAAGGATAACCAGGGGGCCTGTCTCATCTAAAGGGGCAAGTCATCTCACAATCTCAGAGCTGCAGCAGCGAAAGCACAGTCCCCTCTGTGCTTATGGTTAGTTTTTGGCACTGATCAGCCGATCTGAGTGTGCGGGTGGGTCTATATGGCTGAAGCAGCTCTGAGAGATAGGAAGGAACGACGCCATTTAAAGATTTAACATAAAAGAAGTACATTAAAGAAATGAAATGAATCCTAAAATGTGTGCCTGGTAATAAACATGCCGCAGTATTTTGGACCATCTGGAGACGAGCGATGGACCCATTAATTCCCAGGTAAAGTGCATTACAGTAATACAGCCGAGTGGTAACAGAGGCATGGATTACGCTCTCAAAATACTGCCTAGAGAGAATTGGCTTAATTTTGGCCAATTGCCTCAAATTAAAAAACTCAACTTAAAAACTGCCCTGATCTGGCGGTCCAGCTTAATGTCTGTCTCCACACAGACCATGTGCTGTGTATATCAGCCAAGTTTGCGAATAGGGAATCAGTGTATTAACATGTATGTTTAATTACATTATTAATTTTACTCAAGTAATTCTATTCTCTACTGAGGAGTAAATTCTTCATGTTGTTTGCTTTCTGATGCTTGACTATACTATATCTACAGGCCTAAAATCAGAAGCCAGCAACATCTTTGCATAGTGCTGTGCTAATAATATCTTTAAAAATCATTAAGCTTTTACCATTTAACACGGTTCTGGCCTGATATGGCAGCAGTATGATTTCTAAGACTGAAGATTTAAGCCTCTGTGTTTATTGGGAAAGTGAGGAATATTTCATAACCTATTAGGCTATGCAAGGGCCTTTTTGAGTTTTGGACGTCTTGATGATGGTATTGTTTTGGTTGTGAGAATTTAGAATACACAGAGAATGTCCTTAAAAACTATTTAAATGAAACTATAATGAGTTTGAAATTAATTGACATTATACAGAATTTACGTGTGTGTGCATCATGCCATTTTGATTCTTCTTCCTTCTTACAGGAAAGAGATTTCTAAAATCATGAGCAGCTCCTACCTGCGTGGTCTGAACATGGCCTCTTTCTTTGCTGCAAGCAAGATCATTGAATATGTGACATTCACTGTGTACGTGTTGGTGGGAAACACAATCACAGCTAGTCGTGTATTTATGGCTGTGTCCCTGTACAGTGCCGTCCGCCTCACTGTCACACTCTTCTTCCCCACTGCCATTGAGAAAGTGTCTGAAGCCAGTGTCAGCATCCGTAGGATTAAGGTACAGTTCCTTATGAATTTACAATATAAAATCAGATACTGCTAAATATATTAAAAAATACAATTTTACACTCCTGGGAACCTTTTTCAAACCAGGATGTGGCATTATCAAATAATAATAAATATTTACTTAAACAGAGGGTAAATAAGATTTTGGCAAATAATAATTTTCAGAATGTTGCAACAGTTATTATTTAGCTTAATGAAATGTTTACTAGTCAGTATATATTTAATCACCACCCATTTGGAGCTGAAATTAAAGGACTGTATTATGTTAAATATGTGTTTCTCTCTAACCTGTGGTAGTGTAGATTTATAGTTGAATTGAATTTATTGGTTGAAACGTCATAGCTACACTCAGTGTTGCCTGATTTTTATAGATCTAATCCAGGGGTCTGCAACCTGCGGCTCCGGAGCCGCATGCGGCTCTTCAGCCTCCTTGTAGCGGCTCCCTTTGGCCTTGATTAAAAAAACAAAACAAAACAAAACAAAAAATAAACGAACATAAATAAAGGGTATTTCTTAATTAATTTTTATTCATATATTATCATTATTATGTTTATTTTGTTACGCAGTTATCTTGAAATTTGAGTTGATGCCATCTGATTAAAAAAAAGCTATGTTTAATTTATAATTTGTCAACGAAAATATACGTCACATCAATGTCAACAGCCTTTTGGAGTGGGCGAACCCTGCAATAGTCTAACCCTGAAAAAAATCCCAAAAAAAGAAAAGTTTCTGAAGAAAATAGAGAGTTTAATTCAGCGTGGACATATTCATTTGCCTTCACTGCCAACGTCGCTGGCTTACCTGTGTGCTTGAAATGGCGAGAAAATATCGAACAACAAAAAATGTAGCGTTGAAAGACATTTTCAAAACAAGCACTCAGCATTCGCTGAAAAATACCCAACCGAAGATGAGCGAAAGAGAGCAATTTCGGAACTGCTACGAAAAGCTGAAGAGAGCAAACTTTCTTTCAAGAAGTGGATTAGATCTTCACAGTCAACTAGCACTGCTAGTTTTGTGGCAGCTTTGGAGATTGTAAAGAGGGGAAAGCCGTTTACAGACGGAGAA
>JAQMYF010000021.1:9427431-9440085 GCA_030014195.1 Neosilurus mollespiculum | reverse complement strand
ATGCAAACGATGCTGACTGTATATAAACTGTGGTAAACGAATGTTCTTAATAAATCCCCTGATGAGTGGGCAACCACAAAACAGGCTTGTCGGGATGAAATTGTAGTACTATTATTTTTCCTACATACAATATATTTAGCTCTACTTCGACGTATCGAGCACTGTTCTACGGAAAATCGACTTAAGATCTTATATACGTGTGTATAAATATATATATATAATATATAATATAAATATATATAATATGTATATATCTACAGTATATCAGCTTAAACTGAAAAGGTGATGTGACATCATCTTTCTTTCTCTCTGTCTCTCACTCACACACACACAGACACAAACACACGCACACTTTCTCTCTCTCTTTCTCTCTCTCTCTCTCTCTCTCTCTATCTCTATCTCTCTAGACACGTGTGTAGGTTCATAATTTATAGAATATGACCTTGGCCTTTGAGCAGGTGCATGCTTGTTGTCTTTTTTACATGAGTAGTGTGTAGGCTAGCTGTTCTCTCCATGTTGGGTAAAACAGGGAAATGGTTGACACAAGAGTATCACTACAGGTTTGCTTCTCGTGGTACGCCCAGCTAACACACATTGTTTTGCCTCCTTGATATTACCTCTAGTGACATTATTGCATCTATAAAACCGAGATAAAAACATGGAAATAAGGGCTATTTAAGACATAAAAAATTTATGTTTCTCAGAGAAAGTTTCACAATTATGAAGGTTGAATTGGAGGTGATGTCTAATTTGTAGGTTACGGAATAAATGTGAATGACGTAGTGAATGTATTTCTCTACTATACTGAGTCCAAAGAGGAAAATCATCCTGCTATGTATAGGTCTTGAACTAAAACTAAACCCTTCCATTTCTAGGCATGATCAGGTTTATCTTAGAGAGAAGTTAGAAAGAATGTGGGAGATAACACACGACAACAGAGTTTGCCTCCATATGCAGCTACAGATGGGCCACAGAGATGAAGAAGAGCGGTGTTCAGCAGATGTTCTTGATTTTTTTTTTAAGTACAGTATTACTTTATCATGATTTTAAGTAATGAGTGTTTCTACACCTTCTACTTTCAGACCTGATATGTCTGGATGACTTTTTACCCCTCAACCAGTTATGGCTGGAGGGGTATTGTCGTTGGCTTGGCGGGCAGGCGGGCGGGCTGTGTGACAATATTGTCCTGGCCATTTGTTCGGCTCATGCACATGCTAGCTTTCTAAAATTTTCTGTAGGCACTTCCTATGACCTAAACCTGTGCATGGGGTAGCTAATTTGCATATGTGACCTTTGACCTTGGCACAGTGACCTTGAACATATAAAGTTTGTGAGCAAGGAGTTTCAAAACAAAAGTGAAAAGGGCCAGGGAGACGGCCAAACTTGCTGATCTGAGCAGCTTAAACGGAGCATAATTTGTCACATTTTTGAACTGTACAAATCTGTAGTTACTCTAATATGTATGGCTTTCTCTGCATCTAAGGATAGTATTGCTGCTCAACTGGTCTTCTTATGATTAGTGTATAGGGTGTTGAGAATGCATCTGATATTAGTAAAGAACAACCTTCCTGGGTTAAACCCTGTTTGATCTCAATGTCTAATGGATGACAGGTGCCTATTAAGGTTGCACAGTGGCATTGTGGTTAGTTTGTTTTAATTTCTTTAAACTTCAAAATACCTGTAAACTAATAAAAGAAAGTAGACTCCTTTGAAATGTCTGTGCATAATCATATAATTGAGTACTGCTCATGGAAAAATAGCCGTTCTATAGAACGTTGTAACCCCTCTGCCAGAATGCCTCAAGCCCAGGTAGTTAAAAAGACATACCCGTTTCAGAGAATCAACATTTTATTAGTCACCCTACGCACAGGTTTAGGTCATAGGGAATGCCTATACAAAATTTCAGAAAGCTATCATGTATATGAGCCGAGCAATAGCCCGGACAAACTTTATATGTTCAAGGTCACTGTGCCAAGGTCAAAGGTCACATATGCAAAGTAGCTACCCCACGCACAGGTTTAGGTCATAGGGAGTGCCTAGGCAAATTTTCAGAAAGCTAGCATGCATATGAGCCGACCAATGGCCCGGACAATCTTTATATGTTCAAGGTCACTGTGCCAAGGTCAAAGGTCACATATGCAAATTAGTTATCCCACACACAGGTTTAGGTCATAGGGAGTACCTATGCAAAAGTTCAGAAAGCTGGCCTGTGCATGAGCCGGTCTGTGCAATGGCCCCCGACAAATTTATTGTCACGCTGCCCATGCTGCCAAGCCAGCGACAGTACCCCTCCAGCCATAACCAGCTGGGGGTAAAAACTGTTTATTGAACCCAGCAAGTTTATAGTCAATTTTCATATTTACCAAAATCCAAATTTTCCAAATCCAAACTGAATTATAAGTCATAAGGCTGTTTATTTTTTCTTGTAGGTGTTTTATCTATGTATAAATGTTAAATCTAAAAAAGAGTATAATTTAAATGTTGATTTTCCAAGTGCATGACAAACAGGAAAATTCACGATATGAAGAACAATACCCTCCACCTTCGGGTGGGGGGACAGGTTCTGACTGTTGTTTGTGCTTATGCACTGAATGACAGTTCAGTGTACCCACCCTTTTTGGAGTCTTTAGGTGGTGTGTCAGAGAGCGCTTCCACAGGGGAGACTTCAACGCCCTTGTGGGCAGCAACAGTATGACCTGAAAGGGTGTGATTGGTAGATACAGCCTCTTCTGTGCTCGTCACGGTTTGTCCATCATGAACACGATGTTTGAACATAAGGGTGTCCGTAAGTGCACTTGGCACCAGGAAACCCTAGGCCACAGTTCAATGATCGACTTTGTAGTCGTGTCATCGGACTTGCGGACGCATGTTCAGGACACTCAGGTAAAGAGAGGAACTGAGCTGTCAACCACCTGGTGGTGAGTTGGCTCCAATGGTGAGGGAAGCCACCCTCCAGACCTGGGAGAACCAAGCGTGTAGTCAAAGTATGGGGTACCAGACCTGTTACTACGGGCTGTTCGGTCTCTGTACAACCGAAGCCAGAGCTTGGTCCATATTGGTAACAACAGGTCGGATTCGTTTCCGTTGAGGGCTGGAGTCCGCCAAGGCTGTCCTTTGTCACCGGTTCTGTTCATAATTTTTTTTAGACAGAATTTCTAAGCGCAGCCAAGGAGTTGAGGGTTTTGGTTTGGTGGCCATAGGATCTCGTCTCTGCTTTTTGTGGATGAAGATGTCCTTTTGGCTTCATCAAGCCGGAACCTCCAGCTCTCATTGGAGCGATTCCCAGCTGAGTATGAAGCGGCCAGGATGAGAATTAGCACCTCCAAGTCCGAGGCCATGGTTCTCAGCCGGAAAAGGGTGGAATGCATCCTCCTGGTCTGGAATGAGGTCCTGCCCCAAGTGGAGGAGTTTAAGTATCTCGGGGTCTTGTTCACGAGTGAGGGAAGAATGTAATGGGAGATCGACAGGTGGATCGGTGCAGCCTCTGCTGTTAAGCGGAGCTTGTACTAGTCTGTTGTGGTGAAGAGAGAGCTCAGCCGAAAGACAAAGCTCTCAATTTACCAGTCGATCTACGTTCCAGCCCTCACTTATGGTCACGAGCTTTAGGTAGTGACCGAAAGAACAAGATCACAGATACAGGTGGCTGAAATGAGCTTCTTTCCCAGGGTGGCAGGGCTCTCCATTAGAGACAGGGTGAGAAGTTCGGTCATCCGGGTGGAGCTCAGAGTAGAATCACTGCTCCTTCACGTTGAGAGGAGCCAGTTGAGGTGGCTCGGGCATCTGATTAGAATGCCTCCTGAACACCTACCTGGTGTGGTGTTTTGGGCATGTTCAACCGGGATGAGACCCTGGGGTCGACCCAGAACACACTGGAGGGACTATGTCTGGTCTGCGTACTCTGCCTAACCTGAAGGCGAATTTGAACTTCTAATTATCTAATCAGTGGCTTTCTAAACTGAATAACTTAACTAGGACTGAGCTCATCCTTGTGGATTGCGGACACGGACAGCCCCGCTCACAAACACAAACACACACACACACACACACACACACACACACACACACACACACACACACACACACACACACCTTCAGTGTAGCTTTGTTTGTGTGTGTGTGTAGACCTGATGTGTCTGGGTTCTGGCTTCTAAGAGCTCTTGCACCAACTGTAAAGTTAATATAGGTGAAATTGGCAATTTCTTAATAAATTCTTGTATAGAGCTGAGATCTGTAGATCACTGATTAACATGTCGGGCTATAAGAGTGCACATTACACACTACACAGAGCACTTTATTTACTGAGCTCCAATGTGTAGTGATATGTCTGTGGGTGTTTTTATTTTAAATTAAATAGATCTGTGTGTTGTTCTCTCTAAAGCCAGTGTAACAGATCTGAGATGTTCTGTTGAGAAAAGCAGCTTGGCAGTAAGTACACTGACATCGGAAAGCTGCCATGAATTGTTCAGCACGATTTCGACCGACATTTTCATGATGTTTGAAAAGCGTACACTGGGCACTAACCCCTCCCCCCTAACATACAGTTTATAAGCTTGAGAAACTGTTGAAAGGTTGAACCACCTCTTACGGAAGGTATGAGAGTTAATCAAAATATCAAAATATTTGGCAGACAGTTGCAGGACCTGATACACTACAAACCGGTTATAACAAAAATGCAATATGTGGCAGTTGAAATATTTATGTCCAAGCCAGGCGTATACATACGTGTGTGTGTGTGTGTGTGTGTGTGTGTGTGTGTGTGTGTGTGTAATAATAAGGGCTAACAAGCTCCAGAGAATGCTTGATAAATTTATTCTTAAAATCTTGTATTACTTTGCTTTTCTTTTGTTCCCATGTAGTACACTATAGTAATTATTTGCTTTAGGCACAGTGGATATACCCCTGAATAGTGCCCGGAATATCCACCTCGCCTTTGGCAAATAGTTACATATATTCACTTTGTTGCTTCTGCTCTTCTTTAGGAAGGATCCTTAATCGGTTCTCAAAGGACATGGGTCACATAGACTCCATGTTGCCCTGGACCTTTGTGGACTTTATCCAAGTAAGCTGTGTATGCATTCGTTTGTATGTGTATCTGCTTCTTTACCACAAATTGTTATTATCTAAAGCTTTACAGACCAAATTAAAACAGCATAATAGTCTTTCATTAAAGAAGAACATGCTAGTGAATATCCTGTGTGTGTTTTATCTTCAGTTATCAGCTCATTTTGGATGAATATGAAGGTTTCCTAGTGAAACCACCACAGCTCACGGGATTAGTACCTCTTATTCACCTGTTTTACATCTTGTATTGGCTCTGTATCTGTTTGCAATAACAATAACAATAACAAGATTGCTTGACCAGAGGAACGATATTGTGCATGTGCAAAAACTTTGCAGCGCAACACCGATTCATAGAAACTGGAACCATCTTGAGTATTGTCACTCATTAGTTTAGGGGATTTTCTCATTGTCTTCTTCTCACTATTCTTTTCCCATTTATTATGAAAACAAGGGAACCTTTATACAATGACTGCAGCTTTCTAGCTACTTTTGTATATGGACAGCTTAAATTTCCCCCTGCATAGATCAAGTTCCTTTCAGTGTCTGGTTTCCTCATTAAGGAGTACCTGTATTGGTCATCCTTACAGCATAATTTACATTTAAGCAATACAGAGCTTATTTTAACATAAATGACCATAAAAAGCAGTATACTGGGCAAATTTAACCCATGCATTATTAGCGGGGACTGAACCAATGTGCAGCAACCATTTTTCCCGGACGTGACGTGAACTCGTTGGGCCAGGTTGTCAAGCACAAGTTAACAAGCAGCAATCCTTGACTTTTTATAAAGGAATTCAATAGGAACAGTGTCTGGGCTTTGTGCCAAGTAGATCTGCCTGGAGGTCACGCCGGTAGCAGGTCGGGTTGAATTGGTCTTCGGAGACTACTGAATTGCGTCCAAAAGGAAATGTTTTCAGAGTATGGCTTGTGCCAGTGTTATGTTATGTTTTCTGCAATTTATGTGCTTGTCGTTTGTGCAGTCGTATGCTTTGCCATTTTCCTCAGCTCAGCACTGGCCGATAATGTGTTATCTTAGACTGGTTTCTACTGCACACAGCTTGCGCATACTTGACAAGAAGGGCCATTCCATGTCAATTCACCTAGAGATTCCCAGGCGACCATCTCAGAATTCAATGAAACTTTAATCAGACATAAAACATGTTTCAACATTAACACATGCAAAATTTCTTGGTCCTAGTTCAAAAACTTTCTGAGACATGTTAATTTAAAGATCACAGACTAGTACCCATTTGTCGGCCAATGGCTTGCAATTTACCCTGTCAAATTACAGTCAAAATTACTCTATTTGTCATGGTTAGGTTGCTATTGATACTGCAATTTTGAAAAAAGTAGAATTTCAAAAGTGAAAAAATGTGAATTTTTGTGAATAATTATGTCATAGATTCTATTATCGAATAGCACATGTACAATATTATAAGTTATATAACTTATGTTTATCATCTTAAATGATGTATTTATATGTCAAAATAAGTGTAAAAAATTGTCAAAATAAGTGTGAAAATACTTTGTTCGAAATTGCAGTATTAATAGCAGCATAACCATGACAACCAGAACTGCAGATTCTGACAGAGTGGGTCCTGTTCTGTTGGTATACAAAGTTTCAGCCATATACAGTCATTATTAGGAGAGTTTCAAGCATTCAAAAATGCCCAAAATGGTAAATGGGAAGTTTTCTGAAAGCTAGGTGATTTGACATGGAATGACCCAGAAGCAAGAACTGATGTTGCCTGACAGAACTGCTGATGTCATAGGTGATCGTTTTAAAGAGCTATTAATAAAAATTCACCACAGGTACCCTTTAAACCATGTATGTGCAAGCTTTCTCATTATTATTTCATTATTTCTCATTCACATCATTTTTTAAAAGAATGTAACTTCAGTGGGCCTTAAAAAAATTGCACATATTTGTGCTACCCACATAGTGTGTTTTACCTTGCCACGTGCCAAGCAGGGCAGTCAACAGTGCAGTTGTTTTATTCCCAGGCCTGTGGTTTAAATAGAAATCTGAGAAAATCCTGATAATTTCCACTCGACCACAAGCAAAATTTGGTCAACTGAATGGTCAGGGAAAAAATGTTGCTTGCTTCTTTTCAGCTCCTCCAGTTACATTATACTAGAATGAACCAGTATGCTGATTATATGTTAGATGATCTTCAGGAGACTTGAGATAAGCCATGGGATATGCCTTTATTATGTGATCACCATCTGAAACTGTCGAGTCAGTTAACCACCACGACGAAGTGCTTATGCTGAGTGTCTCTCTCTAGGTGTTTTTGCAAGTCATGGGTGTCATTGCTGTGGCTACTTCAGTTATCCCATGGATTCTGATCCCTGTGCTGCCCCTCCTTATAGTCTTCCTCTTCTTACGCCGTTACTTCCTGCAGACCTCACGTGATGTCAAGCGAATTGAGGCTACTAGTGAGTTTCTTTCATTGGTTCTTTGGTGGACTGTCTGTCATGTCTAAATATTTGAGATATAAATAAAAAAACGAACTATTAAAAAATTTATGTGTATCTTTCCATAGCCCGGAGTCCTGTATTTTCTCACTTATCGTCCTCACTGCAAGGCTTAAGTACCATTCGTGCCTTCAAGTCTGAGGAAAGATTCCAGCAAACCTTTGATTCCCTTCAAGACCTAAACTCAGGTACAACAATATCTGTTTATGTATATAGCAGGGGTGTCCAGTCTGTAAAAAGGGCTGCTGTGAAATGCAGGTTTTTATTCCAACTTGTCAAACTGATGCTAGGGTCAGATTATTAAACATATGATTGACTGATTATTTCAAATTTGTTAAGGTGACAAAATAAATTAAAATCAGGATTATTCTTAGAAAAAACAAAACAAAGGGCTATTCCTTGTGAAATCACCGAATGCTTGCCAGGTCATCGACTCGGATTTTCATTAATTTTTTTGCCTATGTATGTATGATAAACACATACAAAATATTTCTGCTTAATACCAAATAGTTTTGTAGATATAATTTTTTAAAAAGGGTACCCTAAATCTTATTTTTGCACTCACAAGCCAATTTTGAGCTTTTTAAAAGGCAATATCTCAGCTATAAATACTGATGTATACAATGTTTGGGCACCCACAATACAGAAAAAACTTTCTAAAATGACCTTGAGGGTTCATTTCTCTTTCTATAGCATCCCCAAAATGGCAGTTTATTCATTTTTGCAAAATAATTGCCAAAATTCAATCAGTTATTCTGTTGAGATAATTCAAGGGATAATCTTCAGATTGTCGATTTTACTTTTTTAGGGTACAGACTTACTGTGTGTGAAATATTATGGTCATCACTTGAGGGGTTTTTGAGTTATTGGCTCTTGAAAATCAAATCGCACATTTAAATAGCAAAAATTTACCTCCAATCCCAGTGTGATTTGACCATGTCGGTGAGTAATCAGCCACTTCAAAACTTTGTGTAATTTTTTTTTTTTTCAAATCTAACTCAAATGCCTTCATAGTAAAAAGAAAATTCAAAATAGGGTACCCTAAAATGCCCTGAATTAATTTTTAACTTTTATTGGCATATAAAAGACAATATCTAAGCAATGAATTCAAGTATGAAGCTCAAATTTAGTATTTATAATATCTGTCACCCATACATACTAAAACACTTTTCAAATATGGATTTCTGGGTTTGCACATTTATGGCATCACAAAAATAGCAGTTCATCCATTTTCGCAATTATGTTACACAATTTTAGGGAGCTACATCAGGAAGATTAACTGAGGGATAATCTTGATATTTTTACAGCTTACATCTGATTTTCTTTCTTTAAAATATCATGCTCATCAGTGTAGGGGGTTCTGTGTAACTGCAGATTAAAAATCATACATAAATACAGAGTATAACAATATAAAAAAAATTGCATACTCTTCATGTGCTTGTGTGGGTTTTCTCCAGGTATTCCAGTTTTCTCCCACAGTCCAAAGACATTGCAAATGCTCATTTGGCCCTAATATTTTGTTGGAGTTGCTATAGCCTTGATTACAATGCATACACCATGGCATTGTTGCTTCAGTTGGTGTGGTCGAGGCTCAGGAACATTAATATGGTAATAAAATGAAGTCAGCTGACGACCTTTCTTCTCTGATGGGATGGATATAAAATAGTGAAAGAGTACTTCAGGAAACATGAGGAACCATTTTCACACCCCAGAGTCCTGTCCTTAACCCTATTCAAAGTCTTTGGGATGTGCTGGCAAAGACTTTATTGAGTGGTTTGATTTTCCAATCATCAGTTCAAGATGTTGGCTGAAAAATTAATCCAACTCTGGATGGAAAGAATGTTATGATGTTGTTTGTTTTTCAAAACAATGGCATAGCAATTACATGCTGTAATCAGAACTAAAGGCAGTACAACATATGTTAGTGCACATTTTTTTCTTTTGTCACTGTACATGTACTGTACACTGTACATTAATTAATTAACTTAAATATACATTTACAGTGGTACATGAAAGTTTGTGAAACCTTAAGAATTTTATACATCTCTGCATTACCTAAAAACATCATCAGATTTTCACACTAGTCCTAAAAGTAGATAAAGAGAACCCAGTTAAATAAATGAGTCAAGCAGCTGAAGGCCTCTCTCGCATTGGCTAATGTTAATGTTTATGAGTCCACCATTAGGAGATGACTGAACAACAGTCGTGTGCATGGCAGGGTTGCAAGGAGAAAGCCACTGCTCTCCAAAAAGCTGCTTGTCTACAGTTTTTGGAAAGATCACATGGACAAACCAGAAGGCTATTGGAAAAATGAGACCAAAATAGAATTTTTTGGCTTGAATAAAAAGTGTTATATTAGGAGAAAGGAAACCAGGAGTTCCAGCAAAACAACCTCGTCCCATCCCATGGTCTGGGCCTGTTTTGCCGCATCTGGGCCAGAATGAATTCTGAAATATACCAGTTAATACTAACGGAAAATGTCAGGACATCGGTGCATGAATTGAATCTCCAGAGAAAGTGGGTCATGCAGCAAGACAACAATCCTAAGAACACAACCAAAGTTCTACCAAAGAATGATTAAAGAAGATTAAAGTTAATGTTTTGAAATGACCAAGTCAAAGTCCTGACCTTAATCCAACTGAGATGTTGTGGAAATACCTTAAGCAAGCAGTTTATGCGAGGAAACCTACCAACATCCCAGAGTTGAAACTGTTCTGTATGGAGGAATGGGCTGAAATTCCTCCAAGCCGATATGCACTACTGATCAACAGCTACCGAAAACATTTAGTTGCAGTTATTGGGGGGGGGGTCACACCAGATACTGAAATCAAAGGTACTTTTGCTACTCAATGATATGTAACATTGGATCATTTTCCTCAATAAATAAAAGTAAGTAAAATATTTTTCATTTATTGAACTGTGTTCTCTTTATCTACCTTTAGGACCTGTGTGTAAATGTTTTAGGTCATATTTATGCAGAAATGTGTAAAATTCTTAAGGGTCCACAAACCTTCAAGCACTACTGTATGTACACTAAGGTTATGACTTTTTGTAAAATAATTGATTTCCTCTATCATAATTCGATGAACTTTTTTTCAAAAATAATGAGGAAGGGATTAATTCAGTTTATTTTTTTTTAATTGTCACCCCAACACGAAATTTCTAAAATCATATATAAGTACACCCCTGGGCAAAAAAACCGAGCCAACATTAAAATAACATATTTGTAGTCATAGCGGCAAAAGTATGTATCAGCCAAAACAAACCTCATTACCAGTTAATGGTGATGATTTGTCTGAACACCAGCTAATTTTTTTTTATCAAATAATTAGTTTTATAACTAATAAATGCCCCAGCTCACACCGCCAAGGCCACTAAAGCTTGGCTGGACAAAAATGGCATCAAGCTCCTGTTCTGGCTGGGGCAGAGTCCAGATTCGAACCCAATAGAGAACATCTGGGCACATCCAACATAAATTAGTTGAACGAAAGTTTAATAACACCACTGAACTTTGGGAGGCTGTCAAGATGCAAGAAATTTTCAGCGAGTCTAACCAAGAGACTTCAGTGTTTGTAAAAATCTACAGGGAAACCAATTCCATATTGACTATTTTATAGAATTCACATACTTATATTTATGTTATAATTAATAATTACAAAAATTTTGGAAAATACAGACATGGCTCTTTTTTTTTGCCCAGGAGTGTACAGTATTATTATGACTTTCTGGAGCCTTCTAGAACTTTATGGAACCTTTTAGAAATTTCTGTAACCTTTAAAAATTTATGGAAACTTCTAGATTTTTTTGGAGCCTTCAGAACTTTCTGGAAATTTATGTTTGCATTTTGTTGGACTATAAGTGTGTTTTGTGTTTGTGATCAAATATTTTTGTATACAATTATTTTAGTTCAGTAATTGTTTCAGAGCTTCCTAATTGAGCAACAGTGATTGATCTGTTGAAAGCTCTCCTAGTATTCATTTTTAACCATAATGACTCATAAAAAAGAAGATATGGACAAAGAATCTCATAAGATTTCATATTTCTAGAACTTATAAGTGTGCAGAATGGGCAATCAGATTTCTTCAAGATGTTTATGTCATCTGTAAAAAGAAGGATAAGTTCATCTTAGACTTATTTTGTCTAACAAAACACATCATTCATCTTCTTCCGCTTCTTCTGGGGTCGGGTTGCAGGGGCAGCAGCCTAAGCAGTGAGGTCCAGACATCCCTCTCCCCAGCCACTTCCTCCAACTTTTCCGGAAGGACGCCAAGGCATTCCCCGACCAGCCGAGAGACGTAGTCCCTCCAGCGTGTTCTGGGTCAGCCCCGGGGCTAACAAAACACAATAATTGTATATTATGCTATAATTATTCTAAATACTGCAATGGCCTGGTGAGCTGTCCAGGGTGTACTCTGCCCTCACCCAGAGTCGGCTGAGATGGGTGCCAGCCTCCCCCAGTTCAGAAAATAAATGAATAAATGAATTATGCTAAATATTCCATATTCTTTTTCTTTATGTAGCTATTCTTACTTGTAGATTGTTTCTAATTTTATATGCAAGTTTGCAATTTTTGTTTATTTGTAAGTTTGTGCTAGAGAAGGGGCGAGCAAATAATTTTCCCAAGGGGCCACATGGGAAGCAGAAAATATTGTGGAGGGCAGGACCAGTAGGCTGAACTAAATTATGCTTAATATTAATTTAGATAATCACTAATTTAAAAGAGATAATTTCTTTATAAAAGCAGTAAATTTCATCCTTTTGACAAGATGTGATAGGTAAAAGTAAATGTGGTGATTAAACAATGAAACATAAGCTTAGGAAAAACATCATTTATTCAGTCAAAGTTCACCAAAATAATTGTACACAAAATATGCATGTTCAGAAATGTTCATTCATTCATTCATCTTCTTCTGCTTCTTCTGGGGTCGGGTCATGGGGGCAGCAGCCTAAGCAGTTAGGTCCAGACGTCCCTCTCCCCAGCCACTTCCTCCAGCTCTTCCGGGGGGACGCCAAGGTGTTCCCAAACCAGCCGAGAGATGTAGTCCCTCCAGCGTGTTCTGGGTCGGCCCCGGGGTCTCTTCCCAGTTGGACATGCCCGAAACACCACACCAGGGA
>JAQMYF010000021.1:9401876-9414140 GCA_030014195.1 Neosilurus mollespiculum | reverse complement strand
GTCACCAACAATTAAAGCTTTATCTAAAGAAACAACCAGGTTTGAAATGAAGTCTGCAAATTCACACAGGAATTCGGCTCATCATGCCGGTGCTTATCCCAGGGTTTCTGTAGTGTGAAGTGACTAGGAGTTCAGATCCTCCTGGATGGGGTGCTAGTCCATCACAAGTTACCTTCCCAGTATTTTTACTGGTACCTATTTATACTGCTGGGTGGACAGAGGCACACTTGTCATTAAGACCTTGCCCAGGGGTCTTAGCACAGTGGGGGTCCAACGGCGATTCAAATCCACGACCTCCTGATCATGAGCCCAGCATCCTAACCACTATGTCACAGGCCCCACATGACACAACATACCTATCAAGAATTGATTACTTCTTATTGGATGCCAATTTGATATCAAATGTAAATTCCTCTAAATATCATATTCTAATTTCTGATCACTCGCTCTTGACCTTAACCATTAACAGTATAGCTGGCAGTTCCACCCTTCACTGCCTTCTGACTCATCATTTAATCAGTTTATTTCTTCCAAGATTCCTGAGTTCATTGAAACAAATGACAATGCAGAAGTAACAGACTTTGTGGGAAACCTTTAAGGCTATAATTAGGGGACATACCATTTCTTTTGTAACTTCAAAGGAGAAAGAAAAGCAAAAGCAGCTTTTGGAAATTGGAAAAGAGTTAACACAGTTGGAAAATATTTATAAACCTTCTCGACCCTTCCACCTTACAAAACACCCTCAAGCTAAAATATGAATATAATAGTATCATAAAGCGACTAGCTGTTAAAGTTAAGATAAAAACACTTTGAATCTGGGGATAAGCCCCAGAAACTGCTTGCCTGACAGTTGAGTGGTTTACAAGCCAGCAGAGCCATACATCAAATTAGATCCAAATCTGGTGAGATGATCATTGACCCTATGGGGATAAATGAGCACTTTAGGGAATATTACCAACAATTATATACATCAAAGGCAAAGGAGACCATATCATCAACGTATAGGGAGATGGTGATCCACCCAGGGGCAGCAGCCTAAGCAGTGAGGTCCAGACGTCCCTCTCCCCACCCACTTCCTCCAGCTCTTCTGGGGGGGGCAGCGAGGCGTTCCCAAACCAGCCGAGAGACATAGTCTGTCCATCGTGTTCTGGGTCGACCCCGGGGACTCTTTCTGGTTGGATATGCCCGAAACACCACACCAGGGAGGCGTTCAGAAGGCATTCTAATCAGATGCCCGAGCCACTTGAACTGGCTTCTGTCAATGCGGAGCAGCAGTGGTTCTACTCCGAGCTCCTCCCGGATGACAGAACTTCTCACCCTATCTAAGGGACAGTCCTGCCACCCTGCGAAGGAAGCTCATTTCGGCCACTTGTATTCGCGATCTTGTTCTTTTGGTCACTACCCAAAGCTTGTGACCATAGGTGAGGGTAGATACGTAAACCGACTGGTAAATTGAGAGCCTTGCCTTCCAGCAACACATGTAGACATTGAGACTAAACGTTATTGTCACTATAAAAGTTTTGAGCATCTGCCTGAAAAAAAAAAAGTTTTATACACTCTTGCTGTGCCCACCTGACTCCAAAAATTGTATTTTTGATTTTGTTAGAGTATTTTCTGAACAAACAAATTTTGACGCAGAATCTACTAAGACAGCTTGGGAGGAAGAGTTAAGTTTATAGTTTGATGATATTTTTTGGGTGTAGCGCCTCAGCAGAATTTGATCCTTCTCTGTGAACGTTAAGCATCTGTTAATTCAATTTAAGATAATGCACAGGCTTCACTATTCAAAAACTAGGTTGCATAGAATTTTATCCCACTATTCCTTGCTTATGTGATCGATATAAGTCTGCTGAGGGCTCTTTGGCACACCTTTTCTGGTTGTGCCGATACTTGTATAAAGTTTGGTGTGAAATATTCAAGTGGTTTTCTGAAATGTATGATTGTGGGTTTAAACCTGATCCAAAGCACTGTTTGGATACTTTCTGTCCCTGCTGAATCATAGCCTCTCTGCACAAAATACTGTCATGTATGCTATGATGATTGCTAAGAGATGCTGTGGAAATCAGAAACTGTGCCCACTCTGAATGAGTGACTTTCAGAACTCACAGGAGTATTACTTATAGAGAAACTTAAATATGGTATATTAAACAAGCGCAAGATTTTTAATAATATTTTGTAGCCATTTCTGGATCATTTTGCTCAGATTGGTGGAGACCCTGATCAGTAACTAAAACCACAGTGGTCCACTTACCTCTGCATCTATGTGGAGATGTATGTACAGCAGTGTTGAATGCAACAGTTTTCATCGTCACTGTAATGCATGCCCGGCTCTGTTTTTGTTCCTTTTTTCCTTCCCTTATCTGGCTTATTCATCTGAGGGACTGTCATTATTTATATTTGAGCTATTTGTCTCATACTCTTTTGTAAAATCTGAACGAATATATTGTTCAAAAATATTCATCATCCTATTAGTGTCACGGAGAGGCTGGAGTCTATCTCAGTGAACTCTGGCTGAAGGCAGGGTTCACCCTCGCAAGTCCATAGCAGGGCAAAACACAGCTATTCACACTCACACCTCAGGGGCAATTTAAAACAGCCAGTTAGCCTAATGTGCATGTCTTTAGACTGTGGGAGGAAACCGGAGTACCTGGAGGAAATCCACCCAAGCACTGGAGAACATACAAACTTCACAAAGAAACACCCTAAACCTGAGACTTAAACCCAGGACCTTCTTTCCGTGAGGCAGATGTGCTAACCAGTACGCTGCGGTGCCACCCTCAAAATATTTAGTTCTGTTTAATTCCAATGATTTCCTGTAACATTGTGGATTGTTGTTGTTGAGCTTTTTTTCATTTGAAAATTTGCCTCATTCACCACCCTTCTATACTGGGGACAGTTCAGAACTGTAGGCACGCCCATGCAGCACCGGCAACAGCCATGCCTTTGCAAAGGTTGTCTAGTTGAAATAACATGAAAACATGAAAAAAACTGTCCACCTGAACACACATATAGGACAAATCACCATAATTGGCTTTCAAGTTTAGACTGAAAGCAGGATTTCATTTTATTGAGTACAAACTAGGGCTTTGGCAGAGTGGTGTAGTGGTTAGCATGTCTGCCCCAGAACAAGAAAGTCCTGGGTTCAAGTCCCGGGCTCAGACGTTTTTGTGTGGAATTTGCATGTTCTCCCAGTCCTTGCTCTCTTCACTCCGGTTTCCTCCCACAGTCCAAAGACATTAGGCTAATTGACTATTCCAAATTGCTTCTAGGTGTGAGTGTGAATAGTGTGTTCTGGCCCTGCGATGGTCTGACTAGCTGTTCAGGGTGTACTTTGCCTTCACCCAGGATTGGCTGAGATAGGCTCCAGCCTCCTCATGATCCTAATTGGATTAAGCAGTTTGAAAAATGAGTAAGATAAGTAAGAACAAACTTCTCACTTGTACAGTATACATATAAACATTGCCATGGAGCTTTCGCTCCTACATAAACAGCATCATATCCTTTTCCCCCCAGATACTGGTCTCTGTGTATGTCACTGTACCTGTGACTGAAAAGCACAGAAGTGTTCAAAAAGCTCTGGCCATTGTGTCTTCCTCTGTATCAGTTATCCGTCTCCACTGGCAGGTTGATGGGGAAGCATTGTAAGGAGCCTTTTGCCCAACTCTATCCAATACCCCAGCCTGACACCCCCCAGTCTTTGAATGGATCAGGTTCCCCTTTGCCTCCCACACTGTTAAGTTAATTTACAGAGCGAACCCTCTGGAGATTACCGCTGAGCTTTTCAAACACACATCATCTGATACAGCACCACTCTTCCTTTGTGTCTAATGAATGCAAGCACAACTGGGAGTTCATTTGATACTGTAGCCAACTGGGAGGGGGGGGTTGTTGTCTTTGTTTTTTTTGGTTACTCTTTGTGTTGTCTGAACTTTTTCATTTCATTCTCATCTAATCATTGCTCAGAGTTACAGTGTGTTTTGAGTTCAACAAAATAATGAAATGAAACAGGGAATTCACATGAATATTGTTGACGATGCACGGCTTAGATGTCCTTTGTTGATTAAAAAATTAGTTAATTTCATCTCCTTTTAATTGTATTAACAGAATCTTGTGCATATACTCATTTTTTCACTCAATTAATTACTGTCTCCACTATCTGTAGACGTATATGAACTGCCATCAGCCAAAGTTGACCAGTGCCCTGACCTCAAGCAAAGAAGCTAACCTGGTTATCTTCGAGACTGCTCTGTGAGAGACTTCCTGCAGCCAGTGGCGACTCATTTATTTCATCTTACTGTATTTAATTATATTGGAATGGTAAAATTTTCTGCTCGCTAAGAAGTGAATCTCTACACAAATAAGTAAATTATTAATTAAACACATTAATTAGTATTTAATTTTTACACTTAAACAGGATACACCTGTGTTAATTTTAAATGTTAAAATTTATGGTTATACAATACATGTAACTGACTTTAGGAGGGGTCAAAACTAATTTGGCATCTCCCTCCTGGATTAGTCCTGCTGTCATGAAGACCACCACACTCAAGCTATGAGATTGACACACCCCTATGTTTTTAAATTTCCTATTCAAAACCCCTCTTTGCTGTTATAACAGCCTTCATCGTTTGGGAAGAATGAAACATGTCCGTGGTTATTTGTGCCCATTCATGCCTTGATATCTGGGGTGAAGGCCTGACATACAGTCCATGTCCAGATATTTCCTCAGTAATTTATTTGGGTTGAGGACAGGGTGCTATGCAGACCACTTATGATATTCCAAACCACCAGGTTGCCTTCTGTACAAGATCATCAGTGCCTTATAACCAGTGTAGTACCCTCATATATTGCCTATTCTTAGTGAAACATGATGGGGATATTTTCTCACCCACACACTGCATATCTTAATCAATAATCTGTTAGCCATGTTGAATTGCTGTATTGTGCACTGTCTCTGTAGCACATGTGCTGCAATACTTCTCAGGAGGTAAATAAAATACCATTTGTTCTACCGTGGACTCCATTAATGAAAAATCCAAAACCACACATACAGAAGATACAGTATGTTCAAATAATACATATTTTTATTTTATTTAAATATGTTTAACGGCACGGTGTCACAGTGGTTAGCCCGTCTACCTCACTACAAGAACTAGCTCCCAGGCCTGGTTCTTCCCGTGCTTGTGCCGGTTTTCTCCCACACTACACAAACGTGCACAGTAGGACAATTGGCTGCTCCAAATGGCTGTGAGTGCTGGCCATGCAATGGCCTGGCGAGCTGTTCAGGGTGCTCTGGGTAATACTCTGCTGGGAAATTTTGGGCTCTACAATACGTTCTATTCACTCACTCACTCATTTTCTAAACCACTTAATCCTACTAGGGTCGCAGAGAGGCTGGTGCTTATCTCAGCCGACATTGAGCGAAGGCAGGATACACCCTGAACGGCTCGCCAGACCATTCCAGAATGCTCACCCTCACAGCATTTACACCCACAGCTAGGAGCAATTTGGAACAGCCAATTTCCTAATGTACATATCTTTGAACTGGGGGAGGAAAACCGGAGTACCTGGAAGAAATCTGTACAAGCATGAGGAGAACATGCAAATATACACAGAAAAGCCCTTACTAATCCCGGGACTCGAACCCAGGACCTTCTTGCTGTGGGGCAGACATGGTAACCACTTTAGGATGTATTATCATATTTCATTCATACCCCTCCCCCAAAACATCCTTAATCCTATAACATGCTTAAAGAGCACATACCTTCTTTAAACAAAATTGTGAGATCCTTGTAGGGGGAGGGTCCCATTGTGTCTAGTTCAAAGATGTGAATTCCTAAGAAGGAATGTGTGACTAGATACTCAGTGGGGCTGTTAATGCAAAACTTTGGGGGCAAATATGACATGGATAAGCCAGTCTTTCATTATAGATAATATCTGATATGCCACCCTCAAGCAGTAATCTTAATCCACAGCATTAAGGTCCATACTAACAGTAACACAGGATTATATTAATGCTGTGCATCTGAGGACTATGATAGAAAAAAAAAATCTATCAGTGTTTAATCTCCATGAAGAAGCTGTCATGATCGATACTGATGGAATTATTCATGATTCATTCATACACCTGTTTACAGTTCCTGTTTACTATTCATGAAAATCCTGTAAATTGATGAATGTCCATGTGAAAAAAAGTCCATCCCATGGATATAGTTTATTCTTTTTTAATGTTTTTGAGAAAGCAAACATTTTTGATATAGTACCTGTATCAAACACATACAGTTTACATTTTTGAGTCATTTTAATTATTAAAATATACAAAAAACAGGAGGATTACTCATTGGAAGGTCAGGAGTTCAAGCCCCAGTACTGTCAAGCTGCCACTGTTGGGCCCTTGATAAAGGCCCATAACCCTTACCTGCTCAGTTGTATAAATGAGACCAAAAATGTAAATCACCTTGAATAAGGGTGTCTGTCAAATGCCATAAATGTAAGTCCGTCCATCTATTCGCTCAACCTTACTTCGCTTACTCCTATGAGGGTTGCAGTGAGGGTGGAGCATATCCTAGCTGACACTGGGCAAAGGCAACCGTTTGCCAGTCCATTGCAGAGAGAACACACACACACACACACACACACACCTAAGGCCTGTCTTTGTACGAGGAAACCAGAGTACCTGGAGGAAACCCACAAGAGCATGCAAACTCCACACAGACACGCCCTCGCTGAGCTGGGACGCAAACCCAGGACCTTCTTGCTGGGAGTCAGACATGCTAACCACTACACCACTGTGCCACCCTAATTGTAAATCACACCTTCAAATCCATGAATCAAATTTGAGATGACTTTTGCTCTGTGACATGGTGCTTTATCATTTCTGATGTAACAGTTAGGGCTAAACTGTGACCTTGTTTCACCTTTGATTATTGAGCCTTTTAAAAATATGTCAGGATTTTTTTAGGTCAGGTCAAATATAAAATTAAATCTGTTCGTTTGTTTCCATGGCTGCAGAGCAGTCTGTTTGGTTATGTTACATATCCAATACCCCACTGTGTTAAAATGCTGTTGATTAATATGTAATGGGGAAGAATCACACAGGCATATAACACAGAGTGGACTGAAATTTTTACTGAACCCCACACTGGTTTCAGCTTAGATATTGGAGGAGCCAGTATTAATTTAAGATATGATGATTTCTTGAAGTAAATTTAAATTCACCCACTCATTCTCCAAACTGCTTAATCTGCTGGAGCCAATTTTAGCCGGCAGCTTGCCGGACCATTGCAGAACCAACACGCAAGCATTCTCACATTTTAACAACCAAATAGCCTAATGTGCATATCTTTGGACTGTGGGAGTAAACCGGAGTACTCGGAGGAAATCCACGTAAACACAGGGAGAACATGCAAACTCTACACAGAAAACTCAGAGCCTGGGACTTAAACTGTGGAGCATCTTGTTGTGAGGCAGATGTACTGATCACTAAGCACACTGAGCCCAATTTCAGTTTAATACAGTAAATAAAGTACATATTTTTCCTTAATTATAATTTTATATTTTAAAAATATAAAAAATAATGCAGACAAGACAGATTAAAAACATGCGTAATGAAGACAAATAAAATGAATCATGTAGGTATGAAGAGAAATGCCATCAAATAAGGGATGATGTTCTGCTCCTGCTGTAAACTATAATCAATCCTCAGGACTTGGATTTTTTTTCATTATTGTTTTGTATTAATAAATATTTTGATTGGCACTCACAGTGGCGCAGTAGTTAGCACGTTCGCCTCACAGCAAGAAGGCCTGGTTTTGATTCCTGGGTTGGGGCGTTTCTGTGTGGAGTTTGCATGTTCTCCCAGTGTTTGCGTGGGTTTCTTCCAGGTACTCTGGTTTCCTCCCGCAGTTCAAAAACATGCACAGTAGGCTAATTGACTGTTCCAAATCACCCCTAGGTGTGAATGTGTGTGTGAATGGTTGTATGTGTGTTGGCCCTGCAATGGTCTGGCAAGCTGTTCAGGGTGTATCCCACATTCGCCCAGAGTCGGCTGAGATGGGCGCCAGCCTCCCTGCAAGCCTAATTCGGATTAAGTGGCTTACAAAATGAATGAATAAATTAATTTTCAGACATTTTTAATTATTTAGTGATCTGTACGTTGTTCTGTACTAGTAAAACAAATGAAAGCTGACTTTACAGCAAAGGTTTCTCCTCAGACCAAGTTGGACAGCTCACCAGACTCAGACTGTAATACAGTGTGATAATAGTGGCAACATTTTTGACAGTCAAACATTTTGTTACGATCAGCACCATCATCATGAGTCCACCAAGTTCCCTCAAGATCATTATGATTCGATCCCACGACCCCCCACGCTCCTAACGATTCTCTCAAATGGAGATTGCAGACATTGTGCCTCACGGTAACAAAAAACTTTTTTTTCTGAACTTACACAATGATTGAAGTACCCATGCAAAGCATAAAATCTTGGTGCATTAGATTTTATATGCAAAGTTACTTTCAAATTTATTCCAAAAACATTGAAACAATTTTTTTTATTTGAATAATGTCTTTCAATTTGAAAAAGAAGAACCGGGGAAATAAAAACAGCAATTATAAACAAAACAAGACTTCTATATACAACATGCCTTTCATTTCCTTTTTTTCAATTTCCTCAGAACCCTGAGCCCTCTCTTTAAATCCTGTTGTTTTGCTGATGGATGAGGATTCCAACACACCCTGCGCCTTTTCATTGAAAGACTATGCCTTGGGACTCTAACAACTCTCAGCAGCTTTTCTCCCGAAGCTTTCAGAAAGCTCCCAATGAATGTGAATAGGTCAAAAGACCAAAGACAAATTGAGTGGACAAAGAAAAGCACTGCTCATTGTCTTGCCATTCACTGCTATTGTCCTCATTCACCAGCAGCACAAATTTCAGGCTATTAGCCACACAGTGTGAGCATCTTTCTTGCTCAATGCAGTCGGTCTCATCCCGCTTTTCACAATCATTAGTTTCACACAAAAACAGCAAAGAAAACAGCTTGTGATATCAGATGGATTCCAGTCTGTGGAGGAGGATGCTGAGGTGGACACTGGGGTGGGTGGAAGCACAACATGGTTGACATATTTAATAAAGCTAGCAGGGTCAACACACAAACAACCAGTTAGCCTAATGTGTATATCTTTGGACTGTGGGAGGAAACTGGAGTACCCAGAGGAAACCTACGCAAGCACGGGGAGAACATGCAAACTCCACACAAACCCAAGGTCCTCTTACTGTGAGGTGGACATGCTAACCACTACTCCACTACTGTAAGATAAATAAGTTTAAACCAATTATGGTTCTATTTATTTCCTGTTAACTCGTGTGCATTTCCCTTCTTCTGTATGGAAGTGTAGAGATTACCATAAGATGTGGCACCATGGTTACATCATTGTTAAAAGTTAAAGGGAATGTACAGCTGTCTGAAAAAACGGGGGCTTTTTAAATGAGAAGTGAAAGCCTGTTTAATACAATACCCTTCCTCAAAAGAACATTCTTTAAACACTAAATGAGCTTATCCATGAGAGAGAATTCAGAGCAGCCATGCAACCCCAGCTTTAATATCTACAGAGGGTAAGAAAAGGAAGGGGTGGAGCAAAGCGGGCTTAACAGTCATTTGACTCTTTGATTACCTTTTATTGTATTGGTTTGGTGTTATACACACTTGGCTGAAGACTCTGTGGTACTTGGAGCATAAGATATACACAGAACTACAAAAACTCTCAAATGGTCAGTTTCGCATCTCACAAATAATAGTTTCTAAAAGATTATCCCTCGTTTCAAAACGTTCCTTTCCTGCGTTGATATTTTCATTAATGTACCTTCCTTTATATTAATCTGACAAGCGGGACTAAGCAACTAAATTTAACAAGATGTTTACGTAACAGATCCGCTGCCTAAACTAATACTGTTAGAAGCAAAAGCAAAAAAAACAACAAAAAAAATTGTTAAAAAAACTCAAAAGCTCCTTCACTCACTCTTACTTTCAGTAACTTTTTTTTTAACTTTACCAAAAATTTGGATCACACTGGCCCTCTTGAAAACCCTGACTTGAAAATTTTAAGATTAACAGAAATGAATGTCTACACTTTTAGCTCATAAATGTGTTTGTATTCCACACCTTGGGCCATCTGTGTATATTAAATATTTGCTTCCACAAACAATAATTCACCAGGTATCAAACAAAAGCCCTAATCCTAATCTTAACCAGCCGTTTTACAAAACAGGTTTATCAACATATACATTAAAATATTTCCCCAAATCTGGAACAGTCTAAATTTAAAACCTATTCATTCAGATTCAGGGCTAAAGGACCAGATGACAGCCCATAATAACTAGAGGGACACTTATGGAGTGTAAAGTACCTATCAGGCATGAATGGATTATTATTACTTGGAATAGGTATAATGAAATGTCTCCCCATAGTGGGTGTCGGATGAACTCTTTGCCTCATGTTAATGAAAGATAAAGATTTCTTGGGATTTTGGGATGTTTTTTTTTCCACACCATCCCATGGATCACCCAGGCCCCACCCCTCCACCAAATTTGATTAAAATCAGATCAGTAGTTTTTGTATAATCCTGCTAAAATAAAAACAAAATCTTTAAAAATATTGCTGGAACTGAATTCTGTCAACTAAGGGAGATTTCCCTTGCCACCGTCACTGAGGGCGTGCTCATTAGGGATATGTAGGGTTTGTAGAAGAAATGTTTAAATTCTTTTTAAAATTTGTTTTACTATGTAAAGCTGCTTTATGACAATGTCAAATGTGTCATGTCATGTCATTTTCTGAACCACTTAATCCTAATTAGGGTCGCGGGGAGGCTGGTGCCCATCTCAGCCGACTCTGGGCGAGGGCAGAGTACACCCCAGACAGCTCGCCAGGCCATCGCAGGGACAATGTCAATTGTAAAAAATGCTATAGAAATAAAATTGAATTGAATTGAATTGCATTGCATCTGCTCCAATATGTTACAGGTTTTTGCCAGGCCAATATCCCATCCCTCCACCAAGTCTGGAAAAAATTGGTTAAGTAGTTTTTGTGTAATCCTGCTAACAGACAAAAGAAATAACAGATTCTGGTGAAAACATAACCTTCCCCATCAAGCAGCAGAGGTAATAACACATAATTTATACCTGTATAATGCAGTCATCGTTTGAGTGAAAGATTCAATTGTACTGTGTTTAGGACTTAGCAGTTAAAATGTTAGAATATTTATCACCAAATCTTTTTTTTTTTTCAATAAGAACCTAATCAGTATTGTACTTTCTACATTTTCTATTGTACACAATTTCCTCCGGGATCAATAAAGTATTCTGATTTTGATTCTGATTTTCACCTGCATATATTACAAATGCTTAGCTTACTCTGTATTTCTCCTGGGATAAATTAAGCCATTTGGGGTTTTGTTCCTTCCAGATATATTTTCTTTATACTTTTAGCTTAAGTTATCTATGTTCTTGTTTATTTACTGAATCATTTGTATGTTTGTCTGTACGTGTACCTGAACATCTGGTGAATACATTTCAATTTCAGTTTATTCTGATCAGGGTCACAGTGGTTGCTTATTCCAGGAACACTGGGTGTGAAGCCGGAATTCTTTCTAGGTACAATATCAGGCAAGTGCACTCTGCATTCACACACTCATATCTAGTGGCAATTTATTCTAGCAATCTATTATGTAATATATATTTTAATATAATCTATAATTAACAGAATGTCAATTTTAAATAGAATTAAACTGAATAGAATGAGAAAATAGTATTAAATTAAAATCTATCTTCACCAATTACATGGATTTATAAGATCATGATTCCCATGCATTATAAAATCATGTTTCATTGGTGTCAAGAAAACACACAGTGCAAATTTTAAAATTTCAGTATTAAACAAGGCAAAGAATGTTCTAGATCATGTCACTCCACATTCCATACTGTTCACTAGTTTTACCATATTTCACTTACTGTGTGGAAGCGAGATCACATAAACTTGTAAAATAGCAAACTGCAAATAATGTATGAAGCCAAAATTAATCTACTACCGATAAATATTCAAAATCTATTCAGGAATAGAGAGGGACGGTACAATTTTAGGGGGGAATTAAATTTTAAATATAATAGGGTACGCAGAAAAATAAAACGTTTTTGTGTACATTTACATTTACATTTACAGCATTTAGCAGACACTCTTATCCAGAGCGACTTACAGAAGTGCTTTAAAGTCATT
>JAQMYF010000021.1:9389331-9401776 GCA_030014195.1 Neosilurus mollespiculum | reverse complement strand
TCATTGTTTGTACTATCTATAAGTACTGTTTCCTGACTACTATTTTTACATATTCAAAATAAACATTCATTCATTCAAATTATTATTTGCTTAGGATCTGTGCTTATTATTACCCAACAGCTCCCTTAAAAGATTTTTTAAAAATTAAAAACTTTTGACCTGGTCAAACTAATTTCCTGTGTTAGAGCCCATAAAACCTGATTTTAGTGGTTAATTAAATGCTTTCAATTATACAATAAAATGAACCCAACTCTTGATGAAAACAAAATGTTGTGATGTTGCTCAAGTTTGTCATAACAATAGCATGGTGATTAAGTGCTGTAATCAGACCTAAAGGTGGAACAAGAAAATATTAAACTGCAGGAATTTTTTTTGACCAAGCAGTGTACTTTCACAACTTGGTATTCTTGGTATTGTTAACACCCTCCAAGATCTGAATAATTCTTCATATCATACAAAAGCTGAATTGTGTAATTGTTTTATTATTCATTCAGATTATTATCAATTTATTCAATTTATCCAGTGTCAGTAATCGATAAATTGGCTAATAGAAATATACCAAAAATCATTTGATGTTTTCTTACCAGTCAGAAACGAGAAAATATTCTGAATGATTAATAAAGCAGATTAACGCATTAGTCATTTAATCTAGTCATTTAATTTAATTTAGTCATTTAGTTAAAATTATTGATTTTTAGAGTTTAACATAAACTGATAGAAAAATATGTAGGTTTGACTAATAATCAAGTGGCTTTTGTTGGTGGTGGTGTTTTGTTTGTTTTTTGTTTTTTGATTTTAATTTTGATTTTGATATAGTGTATTAATTCCGCAAGAAAAATCTGGATCTGCATTTAACCCATCCAAAGTGAGCACACACACACACACACACACACACACATAAGCAGTGAGCACACACACACACACACACACACACACACACACACACACTAGGAGCAGTGGGCTGCCACACATCACAGTTTGAGCTGTATATGCACCAAAACCTGTATCTAATGAGGAAACACATGGTTAATTGTCTAAAAAAATATTCAAAACAGCCACAGTCATCAGTCTATATTGTGTAAAATCTTATTTTATGCTCTTTCAGATAAATGCAAATGCTGTATTTGTGAAATTGTATATATGTGGTTTAGTTAAATACACAGTGCTCCAGAATCAAGTTAATCAGCTCAACTGAGATGGACAGCAGTTTTTAAATACAAAGTTAAATCTCTCAAATTATTTCACTAAAATATAGAATTGGAAATAAAAACAAACTTTTGTTCCAGGCTTCTGGTGGACCCACTTCTCATCTGGGCAGTGGTGGCTCAGTGGTTAGGCTCTGGATTACTAATCCGAAGGTTGTCGGTTCAAGCCTCAGTACCACTAAGCTGACACTCAGTTGTATAAAAATGATGAATCTGTATAAGGGTGTCTGCCTAATGTAATAAATATATAATATATAAATCTGGGCCTTGGGTCAGTCCCACTGCCAAAAACGACAGTCCCCTGAGTCTCTGATTACACAAAATTTCATTTTGGTGATTATGGGCTTTGACTGAGCAAAACTAGTGCCTTTCCTTTAGGGCACACAAGGTGTTTTGGGTCGAAGGTGAGAACAGGTGGGTGGCATGGTGTAGCAGTTAGCATGTCTGCCTCACAACAAGAAGGTCCTGGGTTTGAGTCCCAGCCTGGAGTGTTTTTTTTTTGTGTGGAGTTCACATGTTCTCCTTGTGCTTGCTTGGGTTTCTTCCAGGTACTCTGGTTTCCTCATACCGTCCAAAGACATGTACATTAGGCTATCTGGAGGTTCCAGATTGTTCCTAGGTGTGAGTGTGAATGGTTGTGTGTTGCCCTGTGATGGCTGTTCAGGGAGTACTCCACCTTTACCCAGTGTCAGCTGAGATAGGCTCCAGCCTCCCTGCGAACCCAGTAAGGAGAAGCTGTCCAGTAGATAAAGTGAGTGAGTGAGAACAGGTGCGCGTACCACCTCCCGTGTGACGTCATTGCCGGGTGCGACTCAGTAGGAGGTTCTAGAGAAGGAGGTTCCTTTGGGCTGCATAACGGATCAGTTCACACTGTGGAGCCAAACTGAACCCCGAGCACCTACAGGAAAGTGCTGATCTGCCACATGGGGAAGGTACCTGAGACACTAAACTGCTCCAGAAAAGGAGGAAATCTGCTTTGACGCGTATTTATCACTTACACATCAAAGGTTCAAAAAAAGAGAATAGTCGGAAAACCTGCGGGGGGGAAAATACTTTTTAAAAATGTCGAAGCAAAGTGATCACGTAAAGCGTCCAATGAATGCGTTTATGGTTTGGTCGAGAGCCCAGAGACGGAGGATGGCACTGGACAACCCTAAGATGCACAACTCTGAGATCAGCAAGAGGCTCGGGGGGGAGTGGAAACTTCTGTCCGACTCGGAGAAAACCCCGTTCATCGACGAGGCGAAGCGTCTCCGCGCGGTGCACATGAAGGAACATCCGGGTTATAAATACAGACCGCGGCGCAAGGCCAAGAGTTCCGTCAAGAAGGACGACGACCCGTGTGATATGGATTATAACCTCAGGGAGCAGGACGCACTGAAAGGGTTAATACTGAACCCTGAACAGACTGCCAGAGCGCTCCTGAGTCCCTCTGTACCGGCCTCGTACTCTTACCTGGACATAAACTCGAAAAGGTCAGAGATGTGGGCGACCACATTCCCACGCGCCTCATTTGACTATTCTGGACATCTTTTTGCTTTTCCTAGAAGAGGGATATTTGGTGCCTCGCACACGCGTCCTTCTCCGGTCAACCCTGCTTTCATGATGCCCTGTAACTGCCCTGCCCCTGCCCCGGCCCCTGCCCCTCATCCTTCTTCTTTAGCTTATGTGATTTTGCCCGGAATGTGCAAAGCTCTTCACCAGCCATACTCTGCATTCGCAGCGGCTTTATGAGGACCACATGCACTGTTTACTGTAACACTGATGGATTGTGTTGGAAGGACATTTTAATGCTTATAAGGCTTCTGTGCATCAAATACATCATGTCATCTGCAGTAGGGTGCACTTATATCTGTAAAGCAATAGGAATAAATATTAATCAAATGTAATAGTGTTGGTCTTATCCATGAATTCTTCATTTTTATGTTTCTTGAATTCATTAAGACTTTATTGCTATAATAAAAATTGGACAGCAGTTGAACAAGAATATGGAGTTCAACTTTCTTTAAAAACACAAAACTAAACTAGTCATCGATCATTATTAACCTGGTAAAATAAACCGTTCCGGGGTTATCAGTGAATCCCTCAAGGTTTCCTCCTCTTGAGGGATTTGTTTCTTGCCACCGTCACCACAGGTTTGTTCAGGGATGTCAGGGTTTGAAGAGAAATATTTAAAATCAGAGCTTTAATTTCTTTAAAATATGTATATATATCTAACTATCCAAAGCTGCTTTGCGGAGATGTTCATTATAAAAAGCACCATACAAATAAATCTGAATTAAATTGAATTGAGTCATTAAGGAACCCATTTTCCATGTTTAAAATAATATGAATTACATCGAAAATAATCCAAACAAATTGCTCTCCTTCATTTTTTTGTAACGAAAATACAATATCAATATAAAATCACATCAAATATCAGTATTAAAAATACAATATCAAACATCAAATCACATGAAATATCAATATTAAAATACAATATCAATATAAAATCACATTAAATTTCAATATTAAAAATACAATATCAAATATAAAATCACATCAAATATCAATATTAAAAATGCAGTATCAAGTGTCAGTTGGACTTTAGTCGTTTGCTTACTTCAGTGTATTCTCACAGACATAAAGCCAGTAAAGGAAACAAACACTTGGCATGATAAATATAATTTATAGTTCATTTCATTGCTTTCTTTTTAAATGGAAAGAGGCAAAGAGACCCCAGTAAGGGTAAAAATGTGTTTGCGATTTCCTGCAAATTCAAAAAGTCAGCAATCAGTAATCTAAAAATAAAAAGCATAAGTAATAAATTGTAAATATTAGCCTACACGACTCCTGCTTGCGAAGCAATATCAAGAAATTAAATGAAGTCGGTATGATACATTATGATGTTCAGTAAACAACTCAGATGTTCAAAATTCAAAATCGAATTTAGAACTTGTCTTTGGAAATGCTTATACTTTTAGCTCTTTATTCTTCTTCTTCTTCTTCTTATTATTGTTGTTGTTGTTGTTGTTTTGTTGTTGTTGTTTGTAATAATAATAATAAAACATGGTTTATTTAATTCTTTGATCAAACATTTTACACTTAAAAATCCTGAGTGACTGTTAATGCTGTGAAATAAAGTTTTTCAGCTAAAACCTTTTCTCAAAATCATTTAACAGAATTTAACCTAAACATTACAGATAACATTGAAATATGACTTTAATCAGCTAGCCTATTAATATATTTTAATGAAATATACATAAATAACACGTAGGTAAATTTAAGACAATTTTAATTATTATTTTTTAATCATTTACTGTAATACAACACAGGTTATCAATTGCCTGATTATGTTTCTAGCAGCACGACTTCACAGCACGACTGTTGCTCTGGATTTCCAGTCGTGGATGAGGTTGTGGTTTTCACAGAGGAAAGGGTTTTGGGATTACTGGGTCCCGCTCACCACTAAGGGCCACCGGCGAGCCGAAGTGATGAGGGGGGAAGCTGTAATATACCGAGGAAACTGGCATACAATAACTATTTATATATGATCACGTAGGGACAATAGCGTGCCATTGTTGTGTCGTTGTTGTGAATAATGACTGCAAGAATAAAAAACCCAGGCTAACTGGAGGCCACAGCGGCGGGACCAGTAACAAAAGGAAGCAGAGCGAGCGGCTGGAACGGGATCAGTGGCACAGAGCGCACAAAACGTGTTCTGATCCAAAGCTACACTCCATCTTTCTACTCCTCTACCGACGTCTTTGTAATTTGTTTCTTGAGGATTAAAGGCTGATTTGCTTGGATGTTGTCGTGTATTAAATGTGTGAAAAAGAAGCTCATTCAGTAGAGGTGGATGTAAAGACACGGCTGTCCTCCCACGACCAGAGCGCGGACGCCAAAGTGCGCAGGTGCCGCATTACGCACGGAGCCCCTACAGGAGTGAATCAGCTCCTGAAATTAGACTGATTGACATCACCTTAAATTACTTGCAGGATCAGTTAGAGGATATATATATATATATATATATATACATATACACACACTCTGAAGGTTGAAGTGTGTAAACATTACAATTTTCTTTTGTTTTGTTATGAACAGCAGGACAAATAAGAAAATACAGTGTAACGACTATGTGAAAGATGAATGGCTTTATGTCCAGACTTTCAGATTTAATTGATATTTGAATATATGTTTACAGTATTTTTGAAAATATCGAGTTATTTACAGCATGTTGTGGTAGGATTCTTATCCGGTAGTAGATAATATGATGGTGAAACAGTGGTGATTAAATATATAGAAAGATTGATTCCAGATTTCAGTTCGATTTTAGAAGGTGTTTATGAAACAATTCCTCACTCCTAGTACGAAATAACGCTGTTGAATAAATCATCATGAGAACGTGGACCTAATGTATGAAACGGCGTAAAAGTGAATGTGTGAAGGACATGAATGATTATAATCTTTCTCCTCACACTACATTTCTACAACCTGACTTGAGTTCACCACCACACCGTCCATGTCTCCAATTCCCCTTCTCTCCAGGTGCGCATATTCTCCCTTAAAATTAGTTTGGGTAAAACTCATACATACATGTTGACAGTGGAAGATCATTCCAGAGACAAATTACAGTGTAATAGAACGTCTTCAAAATTGTCAGCTCTAACCGTTGTGTAGAAAGTGATGAACGCCACCATGTTTTGTAGCTACGCCAGGTTTAGAAATGAGGCCCCAGGTCTAAATAATGAGTTTATTTAACTCTTACAGCAAAGTACAACAACGTGGGGGCAAATAACGAACAAGACCGTAGGGACAAATAAAGTACATCATCGTTGGGGGGTAACTAAAGTAGAACATCATCGGGACAAATAAAGTACAACACCGTGGGGGTAAATAAAGTACAAAACAGTGTGGGGTAATAAAGTACAACACCATGGTAAATAAAGTACAACACCGTGGGGGTAAATAAAGTACAAAACAGTGTGGGGGAATAAAGTACAACACCATGGTAAATAAAATACAACACCGTGGGGGTAACTAAAGTCCAGCACCGTGGGGGTAAATAAAGTACAACACTGTGGGGGGAATAAAGTACAAAACAGTGTGGGGGAATAAAGTACAACACCGTGGGGGAATAAAGTACAAAACAGTGTGGGGGAATAAAGTACAACACCGTGGGGGTGACTAAAGTACAACACAGTGGGGGTAAATAAAGTACAACACCGTGGGGGTAACTAAAGTACAACACCATGGGGGGGGATAAAGTACAAAATAGTGGGGGGGGGATAAAGTACAACACCGTGGGGGTAACTAAAGTACAACACCGTGGGGGGATAAAGTACAAAACAGTGAGGGGGAATAAAGTACAACACCGTGGGGGTAAATAAAGTACAACACTGTGGGGGGGATAAAGTACAAAACAGTGTGGGTAAATAAAGTACAACACCGTGGGGGGTTGCTTGACTATATTCCTCCTCTCATCCCCCCTTCACACATCCAACAATGGCTATGTCATCTGAGACCTTCAGAGTTGTTACTCTGCAATTTCTCCTCCAGTCTCTTACTGTACTTTTCCTTGATCCAAGTTTCTTTTTTAGCTGTCTTTGGATGTGTTTGAGGTGAATGCGATGCCCAGTCCTGAAGGCCCTCATTTTATGTAGAAACTTTAGGTTGCTGGTAATCCACAGTTTATTGTTTGGGTAGCAGGGAACCTCTTTTGTGGCGATGGAGTTGTCCACACAGAAATTTGTGTAATCAGGTACACAGTCTGTAATGGCACCAATATCCTCACCATGAGGTTCATATAGGAGGACAGAGTCATTAAACCTGTCGTTTCCCTACAGAAAATTTTGGGGAACTCTGTGAATCAACACTATCTAGAATTTCTGATAGGTAATTGCTTGAATTACGTCACCTCAGTTGTTCAGCTCAGTTGAATTCCCTACCCGTCCACTTCACATCGCTTGAGAAAATTTCACCCCTCAGCACTCATTTCATAATAAGTTTACATGATCAATTGTTGCTTATCACTTCCTGTGTGGACACAGCTTACCAGACAGATCAGCAATTTATTAGCCTCAGTTGAGATTGTTCAGAGAAAAAAAAGTACACACTTAGACATGTAACTGTTTTTTTTTTTATACCTCTAATCCTCTAAACACTGAGATATTGGACTCAACAGCACCCAGGTCACCAAATGTCCTTGTAGTATACATACATCAGTTAAAAATCCAGGCTGATGAAATGTTTATATTTAATCAGTTCATGCTGTAATCCATGAGAAATGTTTACATGCTTTCCAGTGGAGAACGTCAAGTATATTAAAGGTTCAATGGGTAACTTTTTATCTGTTTACACAACTATTGTATTTGTTAAAATGGTGTCTACACCCCGATTGCAATGAATGAATACTGAGATCTGAAAAAACAAATAAATAAACAAATACATTAACTGTAGCCATGGTAATCCTACAAAAAAAAAAAAAAAACACCAACCAGTCAGGTGTTTCAGTCTAAACAAATGTGCAAATGGAAATTCGGCTCCATCACAAATTATCCATTCTTTCTAGAGCTTTCCCTAAAATATAACATGTGCACGTTTGAGTACACTTAATAATAACTAGTTTACTGTTTGTGACACAGACTAGGGCTCAAGAAATGCTGTAGAGCGTTGCTAGATTTCCCATTTGTCTTTATTTGCTTTGCATGTGTCTGGGCTGCTGTGTACTCATCAGGTACTCATGCATGTGGGAGAGACGGGGCTTTGGAAGGGCCTCTGAGGGTAGGGGAGGGGTTAACCATTTTAAACAATATAATGGTTTGTGTCTACAGATAAAACCAACTGCATCTTTAAGTGCTGGCAAAACACTCACTCATCCAATACATTTCTAGACATAAGCATATCATACTTTATATAGTTGATTAAAAATCTTCCTTATGAAGAGTACACACTGATCAATATATATTGTTTTTATTCATCAAAAACAGAGGCAGTTAAAAAACTTTATACAGTTTCACTGGCAAAGTGATTGTCATGTCAGGCACTTGTGAAAATGAACATTAAACCACATATCATACTGTGATACTGAGTAATTAAGAAGACAATGACATCTTTATTTACGTTTAAAGATTATCACTGTGACTGTATTAGTTCAATGTGCAAATGCATACGTACCCCATTGCTCTATACAGTCAAGAATCTTTATTATTCATTCAAGAGATTTTCTGATTTCTGATTGGTGGAAAGCCATGAAATAATTTATTTCAATAAATTGCATCATTGACATGAGATCATTTCATGGGAGAAGTTGAATGATTACTGCACAACTGGCATACATAACACCGTAACACGGGCAGTGGTGGCCCGGTGGTAGGGTGCTGGCTTACTGATCCGAAGGTCGGGGGTTCAAGCCCCACCATCACCGAGTTGTCACTACTGCCCCCCAGTGCAGCTAACTGGGTTATCAAAGCCCAGCCATGTCTCTCACTGTCTATGGTAAGAGGCATGTAAAATAACTATTGCTGTCATTTGTAAAGAGTAGGCCATTGAGTTGCTGTCAGTGTGTTTCTGCCCTGTGATGGTCTGGTGAGCTGTTCAGGGTGTACCCCACCTTCACCCACTGTTGGCTGAGATAGGCTCCATCTTCCACTCAACCATGGTATGATTCAGCAGATGAAATGAAAAATTAAATATTACCCTGCGACAAACATTAAATTCAGTTCTGCATTTCCAACTCAATATCAATCAAAAGTATGATTTTATGAAGGGCCAAGCAGTTGTATCTTTGCTCTGCCCTGTTACAGTGCATATGATGCATATGTGCAAGGCAACGAGTGTACATGGTACACATGATATTGTTCCTAAAACAACTCTTGCTCCATCTATCAGCAGCATTCTTCTCCCAGAGTGGCCATGTACTCTTTACAAACAGGTGTTGTGTGTACTGTAGTATCAATCCTGCTCTTCAGTATCGTCCACGCAGGCTTCTAGACATGGTTAAGGGGAGCGTCACAGAGGAAAGTGATGACACTTCCCAATATAGACTACGAGAGAGGAATAGTCTATGCAAGATCACCACTGAGATGGAGTGGCAGAGAATTACACCAATGGTTATAACCTAAAACACAACCAGAAAACACATACACAAAAATTTATTTAATCTTATACATTATTTTCTTACATTTCTTAAAACCAAAATGCCAGGTATAGCTCTCCTACCTTTTCCTTCTGATGCTCATTAAAAAGGATGGAAAGGAAAACAAGGACTGGGTGGCACAGAAACCACAGGAAACATCCCTGTAACAGTGTTCACAATGTAACAGATGTAAATGCAGAATATCCAAGTTCAAAACTGAGAAATGAGAAACAAACCACCACTAAATATCTTAATTAACTGACTTTAATTTATTCTTCAGAGCATTTATATACTTTTTTATTAGTGAAAAAATCCTACTGTTAGGATCACTGGCCACAGATAAAAAGGCCCTGCCCCCCTATTTGTAGGTAAATCATATAAAATTATTTTCAAAGTTCATGATATGTCTCCATACCATGCCATGTTGGAGAATGAGGACAGTTGTGGTTGGGCTACCAATAAATCTTAGCACTGCCTCTCCTGACTCACTGTTTCATGTGTGCAAACAATAATTTGTTTATCTTTGCCATTTTTTATTTACCTTTGAAATGTGGGAAGTTTTCTGGGTCACCCTGTATTTTACTTACGTTCATAGATTAATGATACCTTAATGAATGATAAATTAATGATTGAAGACAACACTTTCAACAAATATAACATCAAGTGATGACAAAATTGCCGAGTTAGTTAACTGGAGCGTTTTGTTTGCTATGACACACATGGAGGGCCATGTTACGCCTTTATACTCCTGGATCATGCTTCTGATGAAAGAATTGTATGGTGTGATATTTTGATCTCTACAGTACAACTAATGGGCCCAAGCATGTTCCAGAATGACAGTGCTCCTGCACACAAAATAAAGTCCATAAAGACATGGTTCAAGGTTAGAGTGGAAGAACTGACACTACTTAAGACGTCTGGGGTGAATTAGAATGCCTCAAACCTGCCCACACCATCATGCCCAACTGCTGTCTTGTGGCAGAATGGGCAAATTCTTACAGTCATTACAATCCAGTGGAAAACCATCCAGAAAAGCTGAAGTTATTATAACAGCAAAGAGAGAACTTTACTGACAGTCAATTAAAACTTTGAGAGAGAAATTTCTGTATATCTGTACTTGTAGGGGGGTTGGGAGTATACCCTGTGGCTTTATTGATGATAGTACTCGGACACTTGAGAAAATGATGAGTTGTCATTTTGTCACGCTTCACTGCACATGGCAAAGACTCAAAAATGTCCACTACTGTTAGTCTAGTGCACGTCATAATGACACGTCTATCACGTGAACAGCGTCTCTGGGCAATGAGTATGGTGGAAGCTGGGTTGAGCTACAGTGGGGTAGCGAGGCATATGGGCTGTACACAACCCACCATCAGAAACCTGACTGACCACCACAGCATGACAGGGTCAGTCGACGACAGGCCATGTCCAGGGCATGAGAGAGTGAGGACTCCCAAACAGGATCGCTACATCCGGTTGCAGCACTTGCAGGACCAGTTTCGCCGTGCTGTATCACTGCAAATCACTGCCTGTATCACCGCAAATCACCACCTGTATCAATGCAAATGGAGGCCATACCCCGATACTGACTGTTGTGACTTTCATTTTGGCAGGTGCCATTTTGTTTTGTTGATTTCGATGTGCATAATTTATTCTTGACACTTTTGTTGTTTTTAAAAGACAACTTGCTAAACAAATTCTCCAAATTACAAAAATTCAGTTTTGGGTACTAGAATAAAAATTATGTTGAAAATTATGGTCCCAAAGTTTTTAATGACTGTCACTGTACATCTGGAATTTGGTGTACATCAAGCATATATGGATTTGACTGGTCGTGGGTCGAAAGATTTTGTTAATGATTTGGACAATGTTATTAATCTGCTCAAGTATAAAGTCACTTTGAAATACACAGAATTGATTTACCTTGGCGAAGCTGAGATAGAAGTCTCTTTTGAGTGTGCTCCGCTCTGAAGAGATAATCTGGTACAATACTGATGCAAGCGTGAGTGTGAGAGAAACACGCAGTACCATCAGCAGTAACCCCGGTACACTGTGATGAGCATGATAACTATGGTGCTTGGTGTCCTCTAACTGCTCCCAGATCAGGAGTGCTCCCTACAAGGTCACAGGTATAAAGAAACTGAAATTAGTTGAGTTTGGTTACTGCAGTATAGTCAGAAACATTTGTGTTTACCTAAGAGGGTTGCAAACCCCCTGCAGAACCTGTCCTCTGGGACAAAAACATTGATTCAGGCTTACATTCACACCTAGGGGCAATTTGGAATAGCTAGTTAATCCAATGTGCATGTCTTTGGACTATGGGAAGAAACCGGAGCAACAGGAGGAAACCCATACAAGCATGAGAAGAACATTCAAACCCCACACAGAAACACCCTTTTTATACAATACTACAAAACAAAAAACTACATACAGGATGAAAATTATACATACACAAATGTCTATTATTATTTCAGTGAAGCTAAAAGTTACGCAATGTCTTAACCTGCCAAGTCCACGACCTTTTATCTACTTGTAAGCCATTAATATTGACTACTGCAGGAACATCATAGATTCTGTATGCAAGCATAAAAATATCCCTGCAAACAGGCAATACCCTGCAGCCCATGTGTCACATTATATCCCCAGTCTGAAGATGGACACCAAAACTGGTGGTGATCGGTGATGGGGTTTCAGTTAATGCGCGGAACGCAAATTCAAGATGGCAGCTGCAGGGCTCATATTGGATACAAGAGGATGAAAATCAATAGACAATATGGTAATCATCAGAGATGAACAGACAGACTGACCAAAATCGCATCTGACGACAATACCCCTGTCGCCCATTGGGGGGCTGAGGGGCAAAAAGGTTTTGTTAGACAGCACTGACAGAACTAATCTAGCTCAGATTATCTAATATCTCACTGAGCAAAAGCCTTGCAGGCTTTATATATATATATAAAATCCTGAGTCGATTTTCCATAGAACAGTGATCAATACGTCGATGCAGAGCTAACATGTATGTGGGAAAAATAATAGTACTACAATTCCATCCCGACAAGCCTGTTTCGTGGTTGCCCACTCATCAGGGGATTTATTAAGAACATTCCTTTATCACAGTTTATAT
>JAQMYF010000021.1:9304873-9337129 GCA_030014195.1 Neosilurus mollespiculum | reverse complement strand
ATATATATATATATATATATATATATATATATATATATATATATATACACACCAAGCAACCCTGTCTTTAACCCTTTAATGTTTTGGGTAAATATTTGGTAGAACACTTCAATGATTTTATTTATTTATTTTTACTAATCTCATCCGTTTGGTAGAGGTGTATATGTAAAAATACTAAATATGGGGTTGTTTGAACAAAAACATAAGCATATGTATTATTGTTATTGTTGCCTCAACTGATTAAAAAAGTAATAAGTTTGTCTTGGTGTGGCCTTTAAAAGGTTAATACTCCGGTACGGAAGGTGGCGCTGTACACATTTACAGCACCCGAAAAGGAAGAAGACCTCTAGTCTCTAGTGCGCATGAGCATGACTCACTTCCGGTCCGTGGGCGCGGGATAAACAAAGCTTTTCTCGGTGCAGTGTTGGTTTGTGGATTGTTCTTCTCTTCTTTTTGAGTGTATTCTGTTCCACAGTGAGGATGTGTGCTATAGCAGGCTGTGAAAACAACACTTTCACTCTCCTGAGATGGAAAAACCCAACTTGTGGGATTAATTTCGGTTTCTCTTGCCCCGAATGCCCCGCTGCTTGTTTTGGCTGGTCATCACCTGTAAGTTATTGAATTATTTTCTTTATTGTTGTAAAACATGTTGCTCTCATCAGTGATGGGTGGACATGCTAACCACTACACCACAGTGTCGTTTAAGTCTATGATATGATGTTGTATTTTATTAGACTGTAGGCGATATATGTCTTGAAAAAAATGTTTAAAAACAGTTTTTTTCCCAGCAGGGTCAAAGGAGGAAGGTTACAAAGGAAAGAAAAAGGATGGAAACAGCTAGCACCATATCTGATTTGTTTTGGCAAATACAGTAATATACAGTAGATTATTGTTGATTAGGAAATGATGATAATAATAAAATCTGGACACATGAACCTTGGTATTTCATGTATGCTAAAAGCTTTTCCGTTCTTTCTCAAATAATTCTTGATACAAAGTACTTTCCACTGATGAATGCCATTCAGTGCCATCATGTTCGGTGAAGAGACAAATAAGCAGGTGTTGTACTTCTGGACGTCCATCCATTTATCCGAGGACAGGTTGCAAAAGCAACAGGTCTCAGAGGGGGAACCCAGGCATCCCCTCCCCAGTGACACTCTAGCTCCTCCTGGGGAATCCTGAGGCGCCAGACGGGATATTTAAGTTTTGGGTTTACCCGGGGCCTCCTCCCAGTTAGATGTGCTTGGAAAACATCTAACTGGGAGGAGACCAGTACACAGTCTAATCAGACAACCGAACCACCTCAGCTGACTCCATGGCTCTAGCCGGAGGTCCTCACCCTATTCCTAAGGCTGAACCCAGATACCCTGCAAAGGAAACCCATTTCAGCCACTTGTATGCACAATCTAATTTTTTCAGTCATTACCCAAATCTCATGACCATAAGTGAGGGTTGGAATGTAGATGGACCGCTAATTTGAAAGCTTTTGCTTTTTGGCTTTGATACCTTTTCACCATAACGGACTGATGCAGTGCCCTCATACATGTACAGTAGATAAGTGTACACAATAGTGCAGTGAGTCGTCATCATATTGCAATGAGTTTGTGTGCGGTGAGGTGATATAGACCTATTCTGTTACTATTAGCTATCACAACAAATGTTGTATGGAGCTTCTGGATATTCAGAAATGGCCCTGGGAACAGCACTACAGAATTTAGAAAGCCAGAAGTGACAGTGCCACACGAAAGCTTAAGAATACTATCCCTGCTCTGATGCAGAATTTTGATATTTAAAATGTCATAGCACCTCCTTTCCGCTAGGGGGGCGACATCGAGCGCTCGGACTTTCTGCTGAAGGAAGAGTACAGCGAAGAAAACAGCAACAAAACAACAATAAAATGGAGAGCGGAGTAGGCCTGACGTTAGAGGTTGGGTCCTTTACAGCCTTTAAATGTAAGTCATTTGTTTTTATTATGGATTTGTTGTACAGGAATGTCTGCTTTGTTGTTTGTTGCTATCGTGGTTAGCTCAAATGGTCCACTGGTGTAATTAAAACACGCAGATAAGAACAGCATCTGTATTTCGCCATATTTGCAAACTGTACTCACCAGCTTTAAAATAGATCCAGTGCATGGCTGAAGAGTTAAGCTTCAGTGTTGCTTGACAAGGGAAAGGTGTGTAAATGTCTGCGGTGTGTTTTTAGGGACTGATGAAAATACGGCAGAGCTGATCGTGTGGCGCGTCACTAATAACAGTTTGTTCACGGGGAAGAAGAACACCGCCCTGCGAGCTTTCGAGTGAGAACCCTGCCATTTCATCCACTGTGTGTGTGTGTGTGTGTGGTGTTCTGCCATTTTTATCAGACGTCTCTCATTCTGCAGGTTATTTGTGAAGGAGAAACAGATGGAGGGTAAGGTGACGCCAGCATGGGTGAAAAAGAAGTGGGAGAACCTGAGACAGAAGTACAAGGTAACACAAACAAAGTCAGGATTGAATCATTTTGTATTTGCCTCCTCTGTTCTCCATGAGCGTGCTTTCTAACATGCAGAGGAGTAGATAGTCCACTGATGTTCTTAGAGACATTCATGCAAGCAGTGCAATGGTCTCTAGACCACACTCATAACCAGGAAGTGCGTGTGTAGTGTTGAGTCTTTACCCAGGCTATTTATTCTCAATCACTTTGGGGTAGTGGCTATGTTTACACCGGTGCACCGTAGGCATGGAACATGATTGGAATGTTTTTCTGTGCCACAGGAAACCCAATAAGGCTGCTATGTCACTGAGTTGATAACGGAACTAAAATAAAAAAAAATAGGCTTAGACTAGTACAGTATAAACACACAATCTAACTCAAGTAGGCAGACAAACTTTCATCGGGTTAAACAACAACAAATATGAAAGGGAACGTGAGCTCCATGGGTGTTGGTTCCTGGACAAAAAAAACGGAATACCGTCAAAATTAAAGCCGCTGTGTCAAGATAGGCCCTTGTGTCCACAGAATCATTACTTATTTTTTTAGTAAAACATACAAATATTTATTAGAAATACTATGTCTTCATTGCATAAATATCGCTGATTTCAAATTTCCCACCACCCGCAATGCTAATTCGTTTTGAGAAGTTCTGACTTCTGCGTGCGATGTAAAGAGGGAAACGTGCTCTGCCTTGACAGTCACTGGCATTCAAGCAGCGCTGCTACAGGTGTCAACAGTAACACCTCAATGTTCAGAAGCTATTAACAAGCTTGAACAGAAAAGAGTAAGTACCGTATTTTCCACACTATAACGCGCACCTAAGAGCCTTAAATTATCTCAAAAATCGGCCGTGCACCTTATAATCCGGTGCACCTTATGTGTGCACTGAGTTCCAAAATCTGTAAAAATGTTGTTGTGCGACTTTGGCAAGCGCTTCGCTTGATTGACTGTCGGACCATTTCCCGCTGACACAGGGACGTAATACGTACACTACGTACGCTGGCACTGATAAACCAATCAGAGAACATTACGTGATGCGTATGGTACGTACGCTTACCTCCGCCACGCCTCCGGTAGGTATACTACCGGTATGCTGCAAAACAACATTTGTTTGTCTAAGGACCCCCGAAAATGGCACCAGTGAAGAGACATGCTTACGAGGCACAATTCAAACTGCAGGCTATCAGTTACGCGGTTGTAAATGGGAATAGAGCAGCTGTGAAAAATTGTTTTGCTTCCATTACCTTCTTTTTTGTAGACCGTATGTTTTAGCATGCGCCTTATAATACGGTGCGCCTTCTGTATGGGTTAAGTACAGAAATAGACCCCGTAATTGAGACTGCGCTTTATAATCCGCTGTGCCTTATGGTGCAGAAAATACGGTAATCAAATCTATTTAATTTAAAATAAAGACACCCACAGACGTATCGCTATGCATTGGAGCTCGGTAAATAAAGTGAGCTGTTTGGAATCTGATGCGGGTCATGTTACGGTTGCACGTTTCCGTCTTTAAATTGCAACTTAATTTTCTGATTATCCTGAATCACAGCGCAAGAGTGAAAAATGTTAGTTGTACAGCACTTTTTTTTATTTTGGTTGCATCTACGGCATCATTGAATTTGTGTTCTCCACTTGCCATGTACTTGTTTAAACACAACAGTTCCTAGAAATACATTGTCAGTTATGGTGGTCATGTATCTGACTTTGGAGGGAATGTTCTGTTCGAGCAGGTATTACGAGTTTTAAAAAGCATTGTTATATGGTTAATTTGTTATATGTTCCTTTTGTAGTTAATTGTAGTTAAAATAGGCCCTGGGACAGACCCATAACTCGCTTTAGGGTTTATGTATATTCCTTCTGGCCTGGGAGTGCTTCAGGATTCCCCAGGAGGAGCTGGGTGCCTGGGTTTGTCTCCTAGACCTGTTGCCTCCGTGACCTGACCTTGAATGAGAGGAGGAAAATGGATGGCTGAATGATAATAATAGTCACATGGCTTCAATTTTTGTCACTGTGATGATTTTCCGGAGAACGTGGCTTAAACTTTTAAAATCATCAGAACAGTGATTTAATTTTGAATGGAAAAGAGAAACAATTCAAGGATCTCATTAGGAATATCTATGTATTTATTTATCTATCTTAACTAGCTAGTGCTTCTTTATTTATTTCACTGCTATCTGTCTATCTATATTATTTTTCTCAAATTTCCTCCCACTAATATTTATATAAGTGTACATTTAGATTATGAATGTATTATATCAGTTACTCAGGACAGGTTGATAGAAAGGTTCTCTGCTTGTTTGTGTAATCAATAATTGCCCTGTATCTCCATGCTCACCTTGGTGTATGGGAACAGTTATTCACCTGTGATCATGTTCATACCAATAATTCTTTGCTTGCTGTTCTGCAGGATATTAAGAGCCTCAGTATGATCGGCGGTGACCTGCTAGTGACGCCATGGAAGTGGTACTCTGTGATGGATCATGCTCTTAGTGGCAATCTCACCATGGTTCACACACTTCTGGCCGACCTATCCAACCTGTCCAGCTCATCCAACCCTTTTCCTGTGCGTATGCCCTCGTCTGGTCAGGATGCCCCCCCTGTCAAGAAGAGGAAGGAGCAGTACTGGCTATCCGCCCTGCAGGAGCTTGAGAGGCGGCAGGAGGAGCGTGAGAGGCGGGCTGCAGAGAGGGAGGAGGAGAGGGAGAGGCGGGCGGCTGAAAGAGATGAAGAGCGAGAGAGACGGGCAGCTGAGCGAGAGGAGGACAGAGAGAGGCAGGCTCTGGAGAGAGAGAAGAGAAGGGAACAGGATCTGCTCTCCAGACAGGAGCGTTGGGAGAGGGAGTTGCAAGCCAGAGAAGAGAAGAGAGAGAAGGAGTACAGAGAACGAGAGGAGCGGCGGGATCGAGAAGCTGCTGCGAGGGAGGATCGGCTGTTTAAGCTCCTTGAGACATTCATGTCTAAACAGTTCAACACAAATTGAGCCATGTTGGTGTCTCCACAATGTCTGCTTTTTAATAAATTCCTGGTTTTGTATCTCATTCTTGTTTGCATCTCTTAGCTGGAGTCTTTTGTTATGTAAAAAGTAATTTGGTAAGTCATCAAGCGCTTGCAGATTTATCCATCATTTCACTGTCTTTTCGTTTCATCTACCAATGGCAGCACTCTTCTCTTCCATGGTCGTATGTTCCACAACTTGACAGATGTAATGTTAATGTCTCGTTATAACTGGATTGTCACTTATTGGTTACATTTGTTGTGTCATGTCCAATCAGAACCGTATCACATGTTAATTTGAGTAATCTGGCCAAGTTTGGTCCAAGATGGCATGACCTGTTTGATCTGGAACCAGTATATAGAGGGAACAGAAACTTTCTGGGACATGTAAATGACAGGAATGACCAAAGAAAGGTGCAGTTACACTTTTTGGTGTGTGATGATTAAGCACATGTATTTGTCCTCACACACTCAAAGCTCTAGTGCTGTGGCTCGCCTGCTGAAGAACAGAGTTGTACATAATGTAGAGCTCAGTGTTCTGAACCAAAATCTGATTTTTGATTTGTAGGGAAATGAAGTGCCACAGACCGAGTCAGAGTCAAGCTAGTAACTGATGATCCAGTTTTATACTGGGTAACACTGGTCCGGGTGCAGAACCTATCAATACTGCAGTAAGGTGCTGCTGTAGGTGGACTGGTGTAACTTGTTTTGTCTGGGGAACTTTTCTGATTTACTATTGATCATGACACGTCTCACGACCAACTGAAAATTACTGTTCTTGTTATTGTGTCTCAGCATTGATTCTGAAAGAAAAGCCTTTGTTCTCTTTAATGGTTGGGTTATATATTTTTTATTATAGCACAAGATCAACAATTAGCAGCAAGTTTACAGACAGTAAACAACAGATACATAACTGTGGATGTGCACTTAGTCATTGACAGACATTTTCTGTCTTCACGGGCATCTTGTTAAATTAAGCTACTACAGTGTGGGTTTGTACACAACCTGCTGGTAGGAAAATAAATTTCATGTGTTTAATAGAAACACCTACAAGATAAAGCTCATGATTCTGAATTCTAATGCTCATTCATTTATTTGAGAACTTACTGTGGGCTTATGTTTAAACTTTCTGTCCATGATCTGAGCAGAAGGAAGTTTTCTTCCAGGATAACCTTGTACATGGTTTGATTCATGTGTCCATCACCATTTGGCCAAAATCCGGCCCATCCCAGCCTTGCTGAAATATTTTGACCCTCCATTCCCCACCTGCCATTCTGTAACTTTGTTGGCACCAGAGTCTGCTACTTGAACTTTTTTTTTTTATATAATTATGAACTGCCGTCTTTGAAATTCTAAGGATGGAAACATCCTAATGCTCACTGTGTCCCTCTGCCAGTAAAGCCAAAATGGAACCATTCTTTTCCTCACTTGAAAATTGTATTTTTAACTATTAAAATGATGTGTAGATATTTTTGTATTCCAAATAATGAGGTACTAGTTGCACTGTTTTGTCATCCAAAGTGGATCTCTTAGGAATAAGATGATAGTGATGGTCACTGCATAATTGCTACATGATTTTATACTTTTCATCAATAAATTAAATTTGGTTCAAGGTAATTGACTAATTGGTACCTCATTAAGTAACAGATATTAGAATGAAGTCTACCATCAAGAGATGTTGGTTGTCTATTCCTGTCTCTTAATTTTCCCTTAACTTTCTCTTAATTGAAAGTCACAAAAAAGTAGAGATGTTGTACATACACACATATACAGTTTAGTATTACTGTAAAGATATATATTACTCAAAATAAATATTTAGTATAATGTAAAATTTGTATAATACTAATTGAATCTATATCACATACATAGGATAATTTGCACATGGAAATATTGAGGTTAATGATGTTACTTGATATAATATTTGATAATTATGATCTAGATAGCAGGTTAACCTAAAAAACAAATTCTAGACTCACGCCCACCTCAGTCTCTGGAATGGTGTTTTTAAAAAATAAAATTCAAAAAACTATGTGGTTCATTTATTAACTGGTTTCTTAGAATATTGCACAGAACTGAACACTACCTGTGTATGAGCTACTTGTGGTAATATTGGCACAGTGCTTTATGAATATATAAATTATCTAAAGCTAGTTTATTTACAGCAAATATTGCATCAAGTCAGATGCATAAGTGTTCATACATACACTGATTTCACTTCCATATTTATGTCCTCGAATCTGAAATTTTATGTAAAAAGTGGTGATACACCACTACAAAACACAATTGTTTTATTTACATCCATAAACTAACCATTAATGTTTACGCATTAAAGACTAACTGTTGTGATCGTTGAGTTGTATTAGCCGCTTACCTAAACCTTCTCAAATTTAATTTGAATACTCTGGTATATAATTTAGTTTTTGAATATACTCTATCTAGGCGGGGTGGGACAGTAGTATAGTGGTTAGCACTTTAATCTCACAGCAATAAGGTTCTAGGTTCAAGTCCCAGTGTTGGCTAGAGGATTCTGTGTGGAGTTTACATGTTCTCTCTGTGCTTGTATGGGGTTTCTCCAAGTCCTGCGGTTTCCTCCTGCAGTCCAAAGACATGCACAGTAGGCTAATTGGCTGTTTCAATAGCCCCTAGCTGTGAGTGTGAATGGTGGTGTGTGTTTCCCTGCACTAGACTGCCGAGCTGTTTAGGGAGTACTCCGTCTTCGTCCAGAGTCGGCTGGGGTAGGCATCAGCCTCCCCACGACCCTAATAGGCTTAAGCGGTTCGGCAGATGAATAAATAAATGAATATACTGTATCACTGCTTAAAATTCCCCAGAGCAACTTACATGTTCAGATACTTTTTTGTTTGGTATGCTTTAGTAATATATACTAAACATGTTTTAGTTTATCCTTAAAATTATAGTTATTACATATATTAAACCAGTTAAATAATTAATAACGCACAATAAATGAAAAGCATCAATCTGGCAACCTGTTTAGATGGTAATCTGTGATATTTAAATTCACAATCTTGTGGTTACAGGTTACGTACAAACGTACCGCTACCACTGACCTGTTCTCTCATGGGTCATGATGTTCAATAGCCTCATGCTGATGTGTACATCACTGACCTTTCCCTAATGCTTTTTGGGTAATCCTTTAAAGCTTTTTCAACACTCACACATGAGACTCATCCAAGTCCAGATCTACAGGAGACAGCGGTAGAGGGGAGAGAGAATGAGGTGTGAGCAGAGAGGTTAGGAGAGGGTTCTCGGTGCCATGCTCCTCAGCCAAATGGAGTGAAGTGTCAGTGTTTTCTAAAAGCCCTGAGGTTTCCTTGTCTTCTGGACTCTCATGGATCTGAGCCGGGCTCAGACGAACAGGTGTACTCAGCATCGGGAAGGAGGACGGGAGGGGAGAGCATGACCTGGAGGCTGGAGTGGAGGATGCTGTTGGGGAGAGGCTACTTCTTGTACTACCCTTGTCTTGGTTTTCTTTACTCTCAGCTACGAGTGAGGCCTAAAACAAAAGATATTAAAAATACTGCTTGTGTCTCATAACCATCATGACTTTAGAAATAAACTCACAATTGGTTTAATATAGGGTCCATCTATGTTTGACAATCTAAGCTTTGCATGGAGTTTAGCTAACTTTTAACTGGACTCTTAAAAGCAAAGAAACTGCTTGACATGGGGGTGGGGGATAAAATACATACCATAGAAACAGTAAATTTCCTACATCTTGACGTCTTTACAGTCATTTCATAGCTCAAACTCTTTTAATATCAAAGACTTAAAACCATATCCGGGCATGTCTATTTTTTGTAAAAATGAGTTTAGTTCTCTGAGCCAGAACCATGGGCATAGCGTTTGTGAAAATGTCAAGAACAAAAATAGACCACGGAGTGCAGATGCTTCCGCCAGCAGGACCAGTGACCCATATATAATCCCACCCTATTCACCCATACACCTAACTTGGGGATCCTAAGTCATTTCCTTCCAAACTTCTTGCACTAACAAGTCAGATGGACGGACAGAACCCATACCTATAGCTCTCGCTCTGCTGAACTTCTGTGAAAAATATAAAATATGTTCATGTAGGATTTAGTGATTTGAAAATTTTTCATTTCTTTTTTTTTACCACAGTCAAATGTTTAGTTCAATTGTTACCAAATTGCTAAGTTTGGATATAGACGGGTCTGGTTTCATGCCCTCGATATATTATATACTTTAAAGGCTTCATTAAGTTTTATTTCGGTAAAATCTTTGAGCCGTTCTTTCTCTTTTGTTTTTGATCATTTTTAATCCATAATAAATAGAGCTAAATAGAGCTGATATTAACTGGGCTACATAGTGTAGAGTGTAGAGGTTAGTACGTCCACATCACAGCAAGAAGGTATTTGTGTAGAGTTTGCATGTTCCCCATGTGCTTGCGTGCGTTTCCTCCGGGTTCTCTGGTTTCCTCCCACAGTCTAAAGACATGTACATTAGGATATTTGGCTATATGTGAATATGAGTGTGACCGGTTGAGTGATGTGTGTGTTGCTCTGTGGTATTCTGAGGTGAAGGTGTCTACATCTACATCTAGGCCCAAAGCATTTCTTCATTCAAATGATAAAAAATACACCACGCTAAGTAATCAATCCAGGTGAGCTGTATCACATACATTTAGAATGTATAACTAACAGACAACATCTACTTCACACAACTGTACCAAGAAAAACAACAGAGTATAGTATGGTATTAAATTACAAATATATTAATATATGAGTGAATAGTAATAATATTATTCAGAATGGTGGATTATTAGAACAATAAGAACAATATTAAGAATAGGAATGAATAGCAAGAAAGAAAAGCAAGGCTTTGAATTATAATAATACTAAGAGAAAAAGGAAAAAGGAAAGAAGTTTGCCATTAGAGGGTTAACTGTTTTACGGGTATGGGAGGGGCAACCAGAGCAAGTGTGTGTGTGTGTGTTAGAGGGTCCCCACCCACTTCCACAGAAGAAAAAAATCTTGTTCCATCCCAATCCCAAGCCAGAGTAAAAAAAATTCCTGTCCCATCCCACTCCTGGTAAAATGACTCCCACTCCCATCCCGCTCCCTTTCAGAATGACTCCCGCTCCTGTACCACTCCCATTTTTCTTCTTCTTTTAGTCTTTAGGCTATACATTGAATTTGATTCTTCTCCCTATTCTTTTTTAGATTACTTTGTGTTCTGCAGTTTTATTTTAAAATATATGGCAACAGGAACAGTTCATCTGTGGTATAGAGAGGCATTGATTGCATTAATCCAAACAAAAAACCTTCAATAAAGGGCACAAAACATAAATAATACATGGCCTGTGGTGCCTATACTTTTTTCTATCGAGGGCCAGCTACTAAGTCCCTGTTTCTAGCTCTTTTATTTTCTAGCTGTTTCTAGCACTGGCTTCTGTGCTGTGTAGTTCTTTTGACTTGCGTTACAGTGTAGGTTTATTGAAAGAAAACTACAAAATGGCAGCGCCTGTTATATATATTTTTTTGTCCTATTGGTTTTTTCCTGCTCACATCTGCTCCCGTTAACTCGTTTATCCTGTACCATCCCAATCACGTGATTAATAGTAAAGTCCCATGACCCGTGGGATTCCCAAAAAAATGTCAGTGCCTCTAGTGTGTGTGTGAGAGAGAGCGAGAGAGGAGATGTGTCGCTCCGAGCAGATAAAACACTTATCTGTCCATTCAGTGTTAAACCGCTTGTTCTCCCAATCAGTTTCTCAGTTTTGTAAAGTAGAAAAAGACATTTTGTTCAAGTTTTTGGGCTACTGTGTGAGCGAGTATGGGCAGGAAGTGCAGGCTTTTTAAAAGTGCCAGTACGCTGCATGTGTGTGTGCATGACCTGCATGTGCAGGGAAATTTAACTGGCAGTTACTGACAGTTTTAAACTGCCTTTTAAACTGAAGTAATGTCTTAGGCACACATCTTGCTTTTGGTCTTCTAATTTGAAAACCGAATTTCCCATCGCAATGAGGTTGAAGTTTGAGAGCTAAGAATTTGGTGAACACTGTGAAATCAATTATTTTGCTGTACTGTAAAAAGTATTTAAAGAGTCTCGATTTAAAAATGACCCTAAAATTATTTTAAATGATTTTAAAAAGCTCTATTTTGTACTGAATTTTTTTTTGGGAATTCTATGGACAAATTCCCAGTGCAGCTGTCAGTCAGAAGCTCACCATTTAACTTCTACAAGTGCTGTTGACTTGAAAGTTATATGGCCAGAACCAGCACACATTTTCCTTCATTTTGATGTAAAAGCTATTGGTGTAGAGTGCAAATTATGGGAGTAGGAGCGAGTTTTTTCACACTCTGCTGTGACATCATCCACTCTAGCCCAGAACATTCCACGCAATAGATACCCATTATAAATACACAAACAGACTCAGAAATTATAATATCCTTATGACACTTGATCAAGGATTAAGAGAAAACCATAAGAGGTAGCAAAAAGCTGTTTTGACTATCAAAATATGAAAACATAAATGTGTTTTATGTGTGGCTACTTGGCAAGGTGTCAAAGTGAGGTGAGTTTCATCATTTGTCGACCTCTCCCCATTCATTTCAATGGGATTTTTTGATGTGGTTTTTGGCTAATTGTGTCACCATGGTAACACAAAACGCCAATAAAAGTAATATTTTTTGTGTTCAGGCTGCATTAAGTGTGACAGAAGAAGAATAATGAAAAGAAGAAAAATAAAGAGTCCCATTTGTCTAGGGTGAATAGTAATACGTGTCTGCTCTTAAGCAGCCACATAATTAACTATAATACATGTCTAATGTTAGCTAGGTCAAACGCCCTAACAGGCTTCATTTCATGTCAAACCCCAAATTCAATTGATATGAGAACCAGCTTTGATAAGGAGGCAAAGTTTCCAGGAAGTTCAAAACACCTACACATCTGTCACTTACTATGGATTACTATGTTGATGGGCTCCTATACAAAATGTTGGCAAGTCTTCATATTAATTACACTACCTGTCCAAATAAGAGTCATACTCCAATACTTTTTAAGATCAGGACTATGTGGTGTGTGAAAGTTGTTCCTCGTGTTCCTTAAACCACTCTTTCACAATTTGTGTCTTCATCATTCTAGCATAGAATAAATCTGAACTCATTCGACCACGTGATTCCTGATTAGACTCATTAACAAGTGGCTTTCTTGTGGCTACAGATGTTTAGTCCCTAGCCTGTGAATTTTTGTCACATTTTACAGATAAAAATTATATTAATTGCATTATTAAACACAGCCCTGAGTTCTACAATCATTTTATAACAATTGCTCACCAGGCATTTAGGACTTCCAATATTCTTTCAGGATTTAATTATACATTACAGTTCTTAGCCCAATCCCAGTAATTTCAGTAATCTCCTCAGATGATTTCTTTGCTTGTTGGAGGCCAGAAATTGTATCTATTTAAAACACAGTAGGATATTTTCCTCTTGACTACTGGTTTCAGACATACAGCTTTGTTGAAGAAAAGAGAAGCTACTCACTGCATCAATTAGCATTAAAAGAATTGTTGCCAGCTGAAAAATATTATTCACTGCAGTAATTATCTACTCAGCCTGTTAAGTATTTGCTTATTTAAACCTTTTATGGCCAGGCAGTATATATTAATCTTATATCTTATATGAAGCAATTATGTAATTTCCTCCTGATTCTTCAGCATGCTGAAAAATCTTTTTATTTGCAGTCATACATAGATTAACGTAAAATAAAAACATGAAACTGTACCTGTGTGTGTGCTAGGAGGTGCTGTTCAGGCCTGATGGAGGGTGAAGGGGTCTCAGAGCGAGCAATAGTTCTGGGTGAGTGGGTAGATCTTCTGGCTCCAGTTGCTCCCAGTAGAGCAGTGCTGGCTGTGGGTGTAGAAGAAGGAGACTTTCCAGAAGCTTCCTGAGATTCAGTGAAGGTGACTGACCTCTTCTGATCACTATGTGCTACAGGAGGAAATATCAGAGCACTATTCCTAGGTTCCAACCATGTGACCCATGATCACTTCCAGTTTTCAGATGGTGGGCAAACATTCAAACAAGAAACACTAAGCAACAAACGTGTAGCAGAGTTCTGAGATTATTATGATGGTTTAGAGCCAAGTGTTCAATTATCAGCAAAAAGCAGCCAAATGTGCAGCAATTAATCCACAGACTTAAAATAAGGAGGATTTTTCTCACAAATTGGAAGATTTTCTTGCGATAACCCGAAGTGGATATATCAAACTACTTGGTGATCCAGACATCAATTAACTATGCAAACAATTCAAGAGCCACAAAAGTATAGAGGCACAAAACTTCTCCACATCTGGCTGAGTCCATAATAATCTAAAAGTAAAAGTGATAGTAAACAATCTTCGGATGATTTTTTGCCAGGATAACTGATGGGCAATTAAACCATAACTTAATAAAAGCTTGTGTGCCCAGCAAACCATGGTATTCTTATAACAAACTTAAAACCAAAAAGAGAAGTAATAAATCCTTACACAGGGGGCGCTACTGTACTGCAAAAAGTGTGGCAGGAGTAATATTAAAGAAACAGTTAACGTGGAAGTGTTGTGCATTAAATGTACCTGGATATATCCCATTCATTGATGTAAACCAGCCTGTGTGATGTGTGTAAATGTAATGTAGTATTATGTGCAGATTTTATTTTATTCAGAAGTTCACTAGATTATATCTGATTTGTTAGTTTAATATCTGTATATTGTTATCTGTTACTATAGCTGTTATCTTGCCTTATAGGATCTGATGCATCCACTTCCTATTCTCATGATTTTGCACTCTTGCGAGAGTGAAACAAACTACAAACAGCAGCCTTCTCATTCTGCCTAATGCAAACTACCAAACGTATTTCAGCAGACTGCAACTTCTAAAATGTAAATCATGAAAATATACATATTCTCAGTGTAACAGGGGAGTTTAGAAGGTTTTTTTTTTCTTCAAGGATCATATGTTGTTATTTTTCTGTTGTTTTCAGCTGATTCCAAGTTAAACAAACCAAGCCAGACCCTGTCCATGCAATTTCTTGATTTATCTGAGCATTTGTTAATGTTGTTTTGTTCTGTGTTATTTTCAATCAAAACATTTGATTCTCATCATTAGTCTGAGCACTAGGTTCACCTGTATAATCAACAACATAAGCTTATTTACTTATAAGCTTATTAAAATAACCAAGAACAAATTCTCTCCACAAACAGTCTTACCAAGAATAAATAAAGATATGGATCATTTTACTATTAAGACAAATATAGCTTGTGTTAAATTGAGTATTTCATTCATTTTGGATAAAAGCATTGCTTTAAATTTTATGGCATAAATTGACTATGAAGAGCTGTATTGGCCCCAACAACATCCTAACTCGCTATTTTTTATAAAAAAAAAATTCACACAATCTCTCTCCTCTTCTCTACGCAATTTGAGTGTTTGCCCACCATGTGCATGACCCTATGATGACGCAAACCGGACATAACATCACACGCATCCCAAGAACAGACATGTGATTAGACATACAAAAAAAATGGTTAAAATATGAGGATCCCTGGTTGCTTGAAATGTTAGGTTTTGTGTCATTTTCAGGACTGTCCCTGTTAAGGTTCTTCAGCAAGGCTAAACTTCAGTAACCATGCTAGTATAAGCTATACAGCTGTAATCAGCTTACTCAGAATACTATAGTGGTGTAGTGGTTAACACATTCGCCTCACAGCAAGAAGGTCCTGGGTTTGAGTCCCCAGCTTGGCAACAGCGTTTCAGGAGGTGGAGTTTGCATCTCCTATACTTGTGTGGGTTTCCTCTAGCAGTCCAAAGACATGCACATTAGGCTAACTGGAAATATCAAATTGCCCCTAGGTGTGAGTGTGAATGACAAGTTGTCTGTGTTGGCCCTGCAACTGACTGGCGAGCTGTTCAGGGTGTACCCTGCCTTCATCCAGAGTCAGGTGGTATTGGCTCCAGCTTCCCTGTGAACATATTATGATAATAAATGAACATACATATGCACCTCTATCAACTGCTTTGTTCTTTGGCTGAATGCTCCTGCGAGTGGTTGAGAGTCTGGCTCCCTGCCGTCCACGACATTCATCCTGCATCCGTGGGATGGAAAGCAGCGGTCGCCGAAGCTGAAAACAACAATTCCGTTCTTCTGTCAATAAACCAGTTTTAAATAAAACAACTTTATTTCTACAAACTACACTCTGAGGCAAAAATGAGCCATGATTTCTTTTTAACATTAACATTAACATGTCTATGTGAAAAGGCTCTCTTGTCTACAGGTTTACCATGACGAGTTTAATATTTGTGGGAAAAGCTAAGAACGTATTACTTTATGCTGCATGTTATTTCTTTTTCGTTTTTGGAATACATACTTATTCACTTCTAAATAACAACACTATATTTCATGCCGGAGGCATGGTGGTGTAGTGGTTAGCACCATGCAGGGCGGCTTGGTGATGTAATGGTTTCTGTGTGGAGTTTGCATGTTCTCCCCGTGCTTGTGTGGGTTTCCTTTGAATACTCTGGTTTCCTCCCACAGTCCAAAGACATGCACATTAGGCTAATTGGCTGTTCCAAATTGCCCCTAGGTGTGAGTGTTGAATGGTTGTGTGGGTGGCCCTGTTCAGGGTGTACCCTGCCTTCGCCCAGAGTTGGATGAGACAGGTACCAGCCTCACAGTGGCTCTGTATAAGGGGTTCAGCAAATGAATGAATGAAAATCACACTTCTTATTCATTTAAATCAGTTTTTTTCCTACTTAAAGATGACTTAAGTATGCGATGTTAGTGGGATTAACCGGTTCTGCAAATAAATGAAAGTTTTTTGGCTTCAAGAGTACACACTCCTGTTAAACATTACCATGGCAGATTATATGAAATTGTTAATTGCCCTCTTACCTGCCTCAGACCTCTTTTTCGACCAAGTGGTGGTTGAAGTAAGAGATTGTGATGGCCTGGCTCACTTTGGACACTTGCGACCCTGTAGAAGAATCAGCAGTGTAGCATGTGAGTGGGAAGGGTGGAAAAGGGGGGTGGGGGTTGGATGACGGGGGGTTAAGGGAGCTGAACACAATCCCTTTTAAATCCTCCAGAAATACTAGAGAGTTTAAAGGAAGTGTGTCCATTCCTCAAATCCCCGAACAGTCCAGGGCTCATCGTTAATCAAACACAGTGACAAAGACAAACTGTGACACATGAATTGCAGATTAGAAACCTGCAATTTCATTCACAACACTATAAGGGATGGAGAGGAGCTGGTGGTGGCAGGGTCTTGCCCCCTTCAAAAATCATTGCCAAGATTTCCATTTAGTAAAAATGTAATAAATAAACTATGAATAGAAGATATTGCGTTTAATTTAAACCAGAATATGTCAACAATTGTTTTTATTTGTACATGCCAGACCAGACTCCTCAGCCCCAGAGATTGGCACCCCAGAGAGGAACTCCAATTTGAGCAGTGGAAAAAAGCCTGAAACATGAATGAACACCATGGCACCATGAGGCTCACTGGAAATGACATGAGTACCACACAGTGACAATAAGTAGTGATATTTAGTATTAATGTTCATACCAGAGAGAAAAAAAATCAATTAGAGGACAGAGACAGAGAGGGTAGAGGTAAATAAAACAGAACGAGAGGGAGAGCCATCCAGACAGTAGAGTCATTGAATGTGATGAGAAGGAAAAGGCAGACCCAGCCCCGGCACACACACAGTGAGACACCGCACACACAGGGCTGTGACACTGTACCGTGACAGGGTACCCTCTTCCAGCAGCCCCTGGGATTCATCTAGCACATTGGGTTCACTGCAGAGTGGGCAGGGAACAAGGTTAGGGGAAAGATTGGTGAGGCATGCAAGTCACAGCTGACATTTACCCCTCTCTTTAAAGGAAAAACATGGTTATGTTATGTAGATAGATTAAGATAAAATGTGGTGACCTCCAGCAAAATGTGGGGATCTATGAGGAAACAGAAACTCCATCAAAGTGGCTCAAAGATGTTTACTGATTCTTAAAGAGGAGGAGTTTACATGGTTTTCTTTTGTGTGTGTCATAGTTATTGTTAACCTTAGCAGCAAAATAAGTAGTCAAGTTTACCTGTGACTGGGCAGCATGGTGCTTAGACCCGGCTCTGGCTGTGTAGAGGCAGAGTCTGTGGCATGGCTGGAGAAACGGCGCTGTGTAATTAAGCTGGGTAAGAAAGCTCCATGCTCACTTACCACACTGGGAATGCTTATGGAATCATCTAATAAGAAAGAGGAGGAGGAAGAACAAGAAAAGTGCATAACCAGATACAGAAAACACCACAAGTGCGCTAACAAGCTCACAAAACGCAGTAGAAAGATAAACAGATGAATGAGCTGTTACATTATAAACTAATTTAAAATCACTCAAAGGGAAACACATTCATGCATTAAATAAAATGTCTTGCATTATAGTACAGTCCATTATTGATGGATCAAATATTATTTGTCTGCAATTTTTTTAAAAAGCATAAACAGGGAATGGAGGATTGGCTTTACTTTCCTCCTCCTCCTCGTCAGTGCGGCTAAGTGTGTCCTGTGATGGCTGGCGGGAAGGCTGGCTGTCCTGCTCCCACACCGTCCCTGTGCCTGTGTTTGAGCGAGACATGGTGGCCAGGCTCAGACGATAGGCTGATGTGGAGGTTCCCACTGTACTGATGGATGTCTTTCCTTGGTATGCTGAAAAGAGAGAAAGCAATGTGTAGGCAGCATTTTATTGCCAGTACAGTAGCAATTCATTAGGAAAATATTAAACAGATTCTGGTGAAATGTTAATTTTGTATATAGATGTCATCATTATCATCATCATCATAATCATCTTCTTCTGCTTGATCTAGGGTAGGGTCGCGGGGGAGCAGGGAGGTCCAGAACTCCCTCTCCCCAGCCACTTCTTCCAGCTCTTCTGGGGGGACACCAAGGCGTTCCCAGACCAGCCGAGAAGCATAGTCCCTCCAGTGTGTTCTGGGTCGACCCCATGGTTTCTTCCTAGCTGGACATGCCCGAAACACCACACCAGGTAGGCGTTCAGAAGGCATTCTTATCAGATGCCTGAGCTACCTCCACTGGCTCCTCTCAATGCAGAGGATCAGCGGTTCTACTCCAAGCTCCTTGTGGATGGCTGAGCTTCTCACACTATCTCTGAGGGAGAGCCCCGCCACCCTGCAAAAGAAGCTCATTTCAGACACCTGTATCTGCCATCTTGTTCTTTCGGTCACTACCCAAAGCGTGTGATCATAGGTGAGGGTTAGAACGTAGATCGACTGGTAAATTAAGAACTTTGCCTTTTGGCTTTTGCCCTTTTCACCACAACGGACTGGTACAAAGCTCCACTTTACAGCAGAGGCTGCACCGATCTTCTTGTCGATCTCCCATTCCATCCTTCCCTCACTCGTGAACAAGACCCCGAGATAATTAAACTCCAAAAGCCAAAGGGACATCATCAGCAAAAAGCAGAGACGAGATCCTATGGCCACCAAACCAGAACCCCACAATGCCTCGGCTGAACCTAGAAATTCTGTCCATAAAAATTATGAACAGAACTGGTGACAAAGGACAGCCTTGGAGGACTCCAACCCTCACCGGAAACGAATTTGACCTGTTGTTACCAATGCGGAACAAGCTCTGGCTCCGGAGGTACCTAGACCTAATGGCCTGTAGTAACGGTTCCGGTACACTGTACTCCTGGAGCACACCCCACAAGATAGCCCAAGGGACACGGTCGAAAGCCTTCTCTAAATCCACAAAGCACATGTGGACACATTGGGCAAACTCTATTGCCCCCTCCAGGATCCTGCAGAGTGTATAGAGCTGGTCCAGAGTGCTGTCGCCAGGACAGAAACCACATTGTACCTCCTGAATCTGAGGTTCAACTTTCAGTCAGATTCTCCTCTCCAGTACTCCTGCAGACTTTCCCGGGTAGGCTGAGGAGTGTGATTCCATGATTTTTTTTAAAAAGGGGAACTACCACACCAGTTTGCCAATCCAGAGGTATGGCCCCCAATGACCATGCAATGTAGTGTCAAATAAGACAGTCCTACGACATCCAGACCCCTTACATATTCAGGGCAGATCTCATCCACCCCTGAAGTGGGCCACCATGGAGCTTTTTGACTACCTCAGCAACCTCAGCCTCAGCAAAGAGCAGACCCCAACCTGAACCCCCAGGGTCTTCCTCCTCCACAGAGGGCATGTTGGTGGGATTGAGGAGGTCCTCAAAGTATTCCCTTCACCTTCTGCAACATCCCCAGTCGAGGTGAGCAGCTCCCCACTTCTACTTTAAACAGTATTTGTGGAGAACTGCTCCCCCCTCCCGAGGCATCGGATGTTGGTCCAGAACCTTTCTAGCTTTCTAGGCACTCACTGAACTCCTCCCACACCCAAGACTTTGCATCGGCGACAGCCCAGGATGCAGCACATTTGGCCTGCTGGTACCTGTCTGCTGCGTCAGGAGTCCCACAGGTCAAAAATACCCAATAAGCCTCCTTCTTCAGCTGGATCACCCCTCTGAGCGCAGATGTCAACCACAGCGTTTGGGGGTTACCGCCACGACAGGCACTGATGACCTTCCGGCCACAACAATGGGCTGCTTCCTTAATAATGGAGGCACGAAACATATCCCATTCTGATTCCATATCCCCCTGCCTCCTTTGGGATGTGGTCGTAGCTCTGCCAGAGGTGGGAGTAAAGGCCCTTCTGACAGGAGACTCTGCCAAATGTTCCCAGGAGACCCTAACTACACACTTAGGCCTGCCAGGTCTGGAGGGTGGCCTCCCCTGCTATCGGAGCCAGCTCACCACCAGGTGGTGATCGGTTGACAGCTCCGCTCCTCTCTTCACCCAAGTATTACAGAACATGCGGCCACAAGTCCGATGACACGACTACAAAGTTGATCATCAAACTGTAACCTAGGGTGTCCTGGTGCCAAGTGCACTTATAGACACCCTTATGTTTACAAACATATTGTTAGTGATGGCCAAACCGTGACGAGCACAGAAGTTCAACAACGAAACACCATTCAGGTTCAGAGAGGCTGTACCTACCAATCACACCCCGCCAGTTCACACTGTCGTTACCCACATGGGCATTGAAATCTCCCAGGATGACGAGGGATACCCCCTCTCTAGCACACCCCCTAAGGACTCCAAAAAGGCTGAGTACCCTGAACCATCATTTGGGGCATAAGCACAAACAACTGTCAAGGTGGAGGGCGTCTACCCTTTTGTCAACCGGGGAGAACCCCAACATATTTGCGGCAAGACGGGGGTCAACAAGGATGCCGTGATGTGGACGTGATAACCAATACGCCAAGTAATGTATATTATACTGCCAGGGATTCAAACCCAAGACCTTCTTGCTGTGAGGTGGACATGCTAACCAATACACCACGTGCCAACCCACTATTCAATGAGCTTCAGTTTAATTTGACTTTAATTTACGACAGCCCTAAGAACATAATTACGCCCAATTAACCAGTATTTAAATTGTTTTCTTGTTCAGTAAAAACTGAACAAGAAAACAATTTAAATGCTGGTTACTTGGGCGTAATTATGTTCTTAGGGCTCCAGTGATGGCTGGAGGGTATTGTCGTTGGCTTGGTGGCCGGGTGGGCGGCATGACAATAACTTTATCCGGGCCATTGTTCAGCTCATGCACAGGCCACCTTTCTGAAATTTTGCATTGGCACTCAGAATGACATAAACCTGTGTGTGGTGTAGCTAATTTGCATATGTGACCATTGACCTTGGCACAGTGACCTTGAACATAAAGTTTTTCTGGGCCATTGTTCAGCTCATATGCATGATAGCTTTCTAAACGTTTGCACAGGCACTCCATATGACTTAAACCTGTGTTTAGGGTGGCTAATAACATGTTGATTTTCTGAAACTGTTCGTATGGGGGATGGCTTTTGTCCTCCGTGCGCTTGAGGAGTCCTGGCTGAGGGATTACGACGTTTAATAGAACGGCTTTTTTTTTTTTAAACAGTGTGATTACTCAACTTTGACGCAGATGAAAACTCAAAACAGTAAATGCATCCTCACCTGAGCCACTGTGCACAGCCTCCTTCAGAATCTTCAGCTCATTGTTAAACTCAGCAAACAGTGAACTCTTGCAGAGTGATCGTGGAATGAAACGCCTCTCCAGCTGGTCGGCAATGTGATGCCGAGCTGTAATCTCCTCCTGAGAATCTGCTGGCTGGGTGAGCAACTAACAAAGATGAAAAATAATCATCAATCAAAAGAATCATCATTCATTATTAGAGCATTCTCAAACATCTAAAGAATGTAGCTTAGAATTTTCCCAGCAGTTTCTCTCATGTTGTGTTCAGTGCATAACGGATATGTTCACTTGATTATGTGATGCTTATTTCAAAGAATAATAATAGCATGATTACACTGGGGACTCAGTATTTTGTAAAAGGTAATAAAGAAGTCAGTTCTAGAATTTGCTCACCTTGCACTGTATGAATGGACGCAGGAGCACGAAGATGGGGATGCGAGTACGTACTATGAAGTCAATGAAATCCCAGAATGCAAGACCTCCAACTTTACGCAGAGCCATCTCCTTCACCTGCAGACTCAGCCTGTACCACTGATTACCCAGCTGCCTCTCGAAGCACACTAGCACCACCTTTAGAGCTGCAAACAAAAGCAGACACAAAGAGAATTACTATGGTTACTTTTATTTATTTATTTTTAAAGGTATATGACAGGGCGGCAATGTGATGTAGTGGTTAGCACATCTGCCTCACAACAAGAAGGTCTTGAGTTCGAATTCAAGGCTAAAGCATTTCTGTGTAGAGTTTGTATGTTTTCCCCATGCTTGCGTGAGTTTACTCCGGGTACTCTGGTTTCCTCCCATAGTCCAAAGGCATACACATTAGTCTAATTGGCTAATGTTTTAAATTGCCCCTAGGTGTGAGAATGAATGTGAATGCTTGTGTCTGTTGCCCTGCAATTGTCTGATGAGCTGTTCAGGGTGTTCCCTGCTTAAGCCCAGTGTCAGCTGAGATGGGGGGGCTCAGCCTCCCCATGACCCTAATAATCAGATTAAGGGTTCAGCAAATAAGAGAGTGAGAGCAAGTAACATGACATCCATTTCTATAAATGTAACTATTTTATAGTTAAAGGTACAGTGTGTAAGAATTAGATGTATCTAGCCAAAATGTAACACACTATGTATCATTAATAGACTCTATAGTCTATAATTCAAATCTATACTTCAGAGCCATTTGCTCAGTTTTCAGAAAATTTTTTGTACCTAGATAAGCTGCTTGGCTAGTAGACTCAGCCAGTCCTTCTCGTCGCAGGTCCTTGCCTGTGTCTCCGGGAGTTGAGCAATGTGCTGGGGATGCATCCAAAACAAAATTTTTACTGCGAGATGTGCTGATGATGCGCGGAGGCAACAGGATGTTGATAACTGTCTGCAGGAGCAGAAAAACCTCTGCCTGCTCAATCTGGGGACTGTCTGTACACACAAGTATATACAAGTACACACAAATTTATGGGTCAATCTGGTACAATTACATATCTAAAATATTTGAAAAATATGTCTCAGATAGCATCAGTTTATCAGTATGATAGCTATAAGACAGTGGTGTGATAAAGTATATACCCCCTTTGGCATTTTTCCACTGTTGTTGCCTTACAAACTGGAATTAAAATGGATATTTGCATTTTTCTTTTCAGTCGATTTACACAACATGCTAACAACATTGCCAAGATGCCAAGATGCAAAATATTAAGCAAACATAAATAATAAAACGATAAGTAGTAAAATAACTAGTATAACTAGTTTGTATCTTGCAGCAATTATAGCTGCAGGTTTCTTAGGTTATTTTTCTATGATCTAGACACATCTAGTCAATGATAAAAATTCTTCAAAGGAAAACTGCTTCAGCTCCTGCTAGAATTTCTGTTTCTCAAGAATTTCCCTGTATTTTGTACCATTCATCATTCCCTCAATGATGTTTTTCCTTTGTTTCCTCTCTGATTAATGCCCTCCTTGGCTGCATATTCTTTCCACTTTGTAATAATGGATTTAATAGTGCTGTGTGTCTGGAGTGCTTCTTTGTCTTTATTGTGTCACTTGCTTGATGGTGCTTCTTGATTATTGGTGTTGCAGACTCTGGAGCCTTTCAGAACCGGTGTACATATAGTAAGATTATGCTATGTAATATTGCACACAGGTCGACTTTATTTAACTATCTGAATTTTGAAGGTAACTGGTAGCAGCAAATCTTATTTAGGGGCTTTGTAGCAAAGGGTTGAATACATATACCTTTTATTTATTGTACTTTACCAATTTTATACTATTTTGTGTAAGTAGGCCATTTAGATTACAAGTTTTAAGGTAACAAAATAGGAAAAATGTCAAAGGGGTGAATACGTTTACAAACCACTATATTTCCTTTAATTGGCTGAAGTACAATTTAAAAAAATCTGTGTGCATACATACATACATACATATATATATAGATAGATAGATAGATAGATAGATATATAGAGAGAGAGAGAGAGAGAGAGAGAGAGAGAGATATTTATGTATATATGCACACGCTGTTTTTTATTTGTACTTCACCAATTAGGACTATTTTGTGTAGGTCTGGTAAAAATCCATTTAGATTACAGGTTTTAACAAACAAAATAAGAAAAATGTCAAAGGGGTAAATACTTTTACAAACCACTACATTTCCTTTATCATGATATTTTTAGTCATTCACACGCATAGTTTTAAAACATGACAAGTCAATTTCTAATAGCTTCTTTTCCCATAAACTTGGATGTTTATTTTCTTCACTGACCTTTACTTCCTGATCCAACAGTCAGCACGAATGGAATCAGAAGATTAAGCAGCATACCCTCACGTCTCTCCTGATTGGTAAAAGGTGAGATCACCTGACTGAGTGGAAAGTCATCTTTCAAAGCCTATGAATGAGACGAAGTAAATTATGGACTTTAATTATTACGATCACTGAAATACAAGAATAAAGTGTGTCAGGCTGAAGTGCATTACTTGTATCTGCATGGCAACTAAGCGAACAACAGCAGTGCTGAATGGGAGAGGAGGGGAAAGATAAGGACTTAAGTGCAACAACGGGAGACCATCTGCTACACTGGAGGGCCCAACAACACCCATCACCTAAACAGATAAACATACAACTCACAGTATTAGTACAGGGGACCTGAAATATCAATTCCTTCAAAAGCAAACTGTTTAAAATGTGCAAAGTTGGCAGAGTTATGTATATCTAGTGAATAACTCTTAAGTTCAGTGCTACATCATGAGCGTGCTAATAAATCCAATACATATTTGCTTTTGTAAGCTAGGTCAACACCAGGTGTACTATTCAGCACAATAAAAAGTCCAAGATTACTCATCCTCACCAGGTTGACACAGACATTGATGAGAGAACGCAGGTGAGGGAGAAAAGAAATTATCGGCTGGCGATGAACAGTGAGACAAATCCCTTCAATTAGACTGCTGGCTGCTTCCCATTCCACCTGTCGTCTAGGAAGAACCCACAAACACTAGTGTTTCAGAAGTACACATATGAAGGTTGAATGTCAGGTCTACACTGCACTCAGTACTTTCAGAATAACACACAAATTTAAAACAAGAGGTACTTTTAAAATAGTTCCATTGCAATGATTGACAGATCTGTATACTTTTATATTCATTTTATTTTTGCCTATCTTTTGCTCATAGGCCTGATGAGCTTATGTCGTAGCGATGTGGTGTCTGCACATCTGCCTGTCTGACTGTCCGGCCACAATTTTCACAATTTTTGCCTTTTACAATTCTACACAGAATTTTAAAATTTGAATTTAATTATGCAAATTTATGCATTTTTTTTTAAATCACAAAGTTATTCTTCTTTATTTCTTGACCAATTTGAATTCTGTTTGTTTAATCTGATGAAGCTTGAGAGTGATTAGAGTAAAGCGTCCTTCTGTTCATTTCTATTCCCACAGGTCCTAACACATATTCTCCCTTTTCTTTCTTTTACCTGCAGAATTAAAAAGGTGTATAGAAATTTATCATCACATTTGCCCATAAATACATTCATCAAGTGCAATACGGCACAAATACGTGAAATTATATGATACTTTTCTCAAAAGTCCATACTCCCAGCATGCACCTCTGCAGTTTTTGTCTCAAAATAAAAAGATTATTGTAATTGTATAAATTCAAAAGCTTACTGTCATTCTCCTACATTATCTTACATGTATTGCAGGTGAATGAAATAACGTTTCGTGTGGACACAAGGTGCAGTAAACAATAGTAAATAAAGGAACATAGGATAAGATAATCTGAATAAAAAAACTAAAATAAAATAGAATAGAATAAAATAGGAAATATACTGAGAGGCATTAAAAAGGCAACAAGCACAAATGTACACCATTTATAAACATAAAAATTTGAAAACAGATTTAAGTATGGCGAGTAAAAGTGAATGCCCACATTAGCGTTAGCACATGGAACGATCAGACGTCTGATACCTAAGCCACTCCTTGATTAATCCACAAAGTGGAGTGTGAGATCAAAACATGTTTGTTTGTTGTTATAAAAAGCCTGGTAGAAAAAAAGTTTGTGAAAAGTGAAGATGCAATGACTGCCACAAGCAAGCAGCAGGCTCTGGGCATGCTGAGTGCCAGAAAAACCGCTGCAAGGGTAGCAGCACACTTTGGCGTGCATCGTTCAACTGTTGTACACCTTCAGACATGCCACAGACCCACCCGAGACTGACCAAGGCCTGGCCAGCCATGTGTCACTACACGTGCACAAGACCATCGTATCCGGGTGATGCATCTAAGGGACCATTTCCGTCCAGCAACACTATCGGCAGCTGAGGTTCCTGGTACTCGCCGCAACCATATCAGTGCTCGTACGACTGGTTGAGGAGCAGTAGAGGATTATAAGTAAATGTGACGACAATGACGTGGAGGACATCATGGATGACAACGATGCAAGATGACACATAGTGGTTCTCATGTGTTGCTTCAACTTCTCTTTGATCGAACACCGATGTACACAGATCTTGAGCACATGGCAAAAACATAACAGATATAAAAATTGAATAGAGAGAAGATTTGCTCGTGTAGAAGCTATAAAAGCACCATAGCGTGTTTCGTGTACAAGTTCAGATATTAGCTTTATGCTGCCATGAACCAGTAGGTCTCTTATGATATTTGTATGATTTGGGTATTTTTGTAACAGTTTCATCATAAAAGAACAAAAATCACTTTAACTTACCTCACACTCAACGAGGCAGTGTAAAATGTACACATTCAAACACATCAAGACCTTACAGAGAAAACTGTGGGCACAGACGAAGACCACAGCACCAAGACATAACAACAACGACGAGTGTCACATCTCAAAGAGATGTGAGGGGGAGGGGGCAAAAATAGACAGATATGGCAACCGAGGAAGAGTGGACAGACCTGGAGTACAGAGCCTGTGGGCGGGCGCACCTGAGCGTGGGCATCTTGTGGATCTTGTTGAACATGCGGTCCAGGCGCTTAAGAATGAGGATGAGAGCTGGCCGAACTGCTTCTGATGACCAGTCAGTGATGGGCAGCATTTCAGTGATGTAGCGGCGCAGACCACGGCTTTCCATGGTCAGAGTATCATACGGTGCCAGCTTCAGGAGCGAATGTGCAATCTCTGCTAGCCTAGGTAAAAAAAAAAAAACCCACACTTTGTATTATTAAAGCATCACATCACCTCAGTTCAAACTGGGTGTTGGTGCAGTGTAACAATTTTTTTATAGAATTAAATGATTTTACTGTTAGCTTTTTTTTTTTTAATGAATCTACAAACTGTAAGCCAATTTATCATGTCACTGGCCCTCATTTATCAATTGAACAGAGAAAGCAGTGCAGATTGGAGTGTAGAAATCTTTATATGACGGATTCAAGTGAATTATGAACTACATCATATCTCACCAATCACAGAATAAATGCAGCAGCTGTAAATCAAAGTCATTTACATACTACACCCCTAAATATTCTCAATTTAGAGGCCCCTAAATTTTACAACCCTCTTATCTCTTACTGGTTCATAGATGTATTAGACAAAGCCAGAGGTGCCATTGCCAAGATGTGATGACTGGCAATGTGCACTGCCTGACCAAAAAAAAAAAAGTTGGAAATTTTAAGCCTTGACCTCAGTGCATAATCTCCATGGCATTGTTCCTACAAACTTAAGCAACAGAACATTTATTTTCATCCGATGTGGGGTTCATTTTTCACCAATATCTTGAATTGATGATAGAAAAATCGAACCACACCATAAAGTCTTCTCCAGCACATCCAAAATACTTTCAATGGGGTTAAGGTCTAGACTCTGGGGTGCCAATACATGTGTGAAAATGATTCCTTATGCTCTCTGAACCACTCTCTCACTATTTGAGACCCAATTTTATATCTGTACCATCAGGGAAGAAAAAGTCCATTGACGTGATAACCTTGTCTTTCAGTACATTCTGGTCATCATTTTCATTGGGGCGGCACGGTGGCACAGTGGTTAGCATGTTCACCTCACAGCATCTTGTATCCTCCCACATTCTAAAAACATGCACAGTATGCTGATTGGTGGTTCCACATTGACCCTAGGTGTGAGAGTGTGTGTGAAAAGTTATGTGTGTTGGCCCTACAATGGTCTGCCAAGCTGTTCAGGGTGTACCCTACTTTTGCCTATAGTCGGCTAAGATGGGTGCCAGCCTCCCCATGACTCTAATTAAGATTAATTGGTTCAGAAAATGAATGAATGAATAATTTTCATTGCTTGTAAGTATGTAGCCATTAACAAGAAGGCTATCTCAAAATGAAAACAAAATTATTCTTACACCAGAAGAAAATAGACAACAGGGTCCAGATGCCTCCATCCAAACGGGCTATTTCATAATATGCTAATACAGAAAAATTCACGAAGTTGAATGCTGTGACCTTAAAACAAAGGTCACCCAATATATACAATTTCAACTGAGACCTTCCTTTTTTGGTTAAAAGTTAAATGGAATAACTTGTATTTGTAATATTAGGTCAAAGTCAAATATTTAACGTGTTCAATTACTTAGTTTTTGCGATGGCCTGGCGAGCCGTTGAGGGTGTACTCTGCCCTTGCCCAGAGTTGGCTGAGACGGGCGCCAGTCTCCCCGCGACCCTAATAAGGATTAAGCGGTTCAGAAAATGAATGAATGTATTACTTATTTTCTTATTTACTTCTACTTATTCATTAACCTTGAATGTTCTTAGAGGTTTCATGGGTATTATTTGGCTGCACAGTGGAGTAGTGGTTAGCACATCCACCTCACAGCAAGAGTTCGTGTCACAACCATGGCAAGGGCGTTTATGTGTGGAGTTTACATGTACTCCTAAAGCTGGTGTACGTTTCCACCCGTTACTCTGGTTTCGTCTCACAGTTCAAAGACATGCACATTAAGCTCATTAGCTGTTCCAAATTCCCTCTAGGTGTAAGTGTGAGTGTGAATGGTTGTGTGTGTGTTGGCCTAGTTCAGGGTGTATCCTGCCTTGGACCAGATTTGGCTGGGATGGGGTCCAGCCTTCCCCATGACCCTAATAAGGGATAAAGTAGTTCGGAAGATAAGAGGAGACACTTCCTGTATCTGTCCAGATCGCACAGACTGACTGAAAATGAAGAAAACTAGTGAAGATAAAACAAGACTAAATCTGTGGAGGAAACTGATCGAAATGACAGTGAAATCAAAGTTTAAATCAGAAAATCTGTGTGCTTCTTTATGCTGTGAGCATAAAGAAGGCACTGCAATCCTTCACTCCTTCTCTGTTGCTTATACCTCATATGAGACTTTATATCCAAAAGCTCTAGAGCGGTGACTCTGGGTTCTCCAGCCACGTTCTGCAGGATCTTTAGTCGCGGGCCACAGTGTTTGTAAAACTCAGTGCAGATGTTAAGCAGGGACTCTCGAGGCCGACGGAACTCCTCACGGGCGAAGCGCTCATCCAGCTCCTCTCGGGGCATGCCCTGACCCTCCTCCAGCAGGTGTAGATTATCTCTGCACATAGGTTGTTACTTTTCAGAACTTTAACCTACTGATGCTGTATAATAAGGTGTAACAGAATACTGAGCTCAGAGAACATCCCTGACCTGGTATTTGGGACTCCAGACATTGTGTGGTTGGCAGCAGTTCCTCCTTTATGGCCCTGGTCACAGCGGCTCATCTGTGGTGCAGTCATAGGTCTAGGCGACATTCAAGAAAATGCACAGTAAAATTGGTACCATAAGTAACATCAATACCCAAACCATTACACAAATAGAGGGGCACTCATAGAGTACAAGGTAGCTCCACCAGGCACAATTGGATCATTATAACTCGTTATAGTTCTAATGAAATTATTCCTCCTAGTGGGCGTTTTGCCCCTACATTTTGTCTCATGCTAAAAATAGGGATTTTTCTGGATTTTTGGATTTTTTAACAACATGATTCCATGATCACCTCAAAAAATTTAAGGAGTTCTCTCCAGGCCAAGGTCCCACCTGTCCACAATTTTTTATGAAAATCAGACCTGTAGTTTTTGCATAATCCTGTTAAATTAAAAATGTATTAATAAATCCTTTAATAAATTCCTGGAAATAAAATAAATCCCACTCCAAAATGTTACGGGTTCTTGTCAGACCTATACCCCATCCCTCCACCAAGATTGTTAAAAATTGGTTCAGTAGTTTTTGCGTAATCCTTTTAACAGTCAAACAAACAGATACTGGTAAATACATAACCTTCCCCACCAAGTGGCAGAAATAAGAAATATTACCATGTAACAAGCCTTTTATATAAATAAAATAGCCTCTGCAATGGGCATGAAGCTTAAACTGATGCGAGTACTGTCTTTTTATAGTGCTAGTTCAAAAAAATTGTATAAATAAGATATGGTTATTTCCTGACTTCTGGTTTCTCCAGGAACAGAAACTTTGAGTAGACACTTGGAACCAATGCTTTCAAATTTATACACACATAGGTTTAAAAGACATTATTAAAATGTCTGTGAAGCAAAGAGAAAGGTTGTGGGTGTGGCTGTGAAAGGGAGGGAGGAACAAACCGTGTCAACGCCTCAACACTATAAAGCAGTGCCTGCAGAGAGGTGGCCAGTGCGGCTATGGCTGCAATCTCATCTCTGGCTACAGATGCTGATTCCAGGGCCTGAATGTTACTCTTCAGCTTCTGCAAATAACAAGGAACCAGTGCTTCTAGAACCATCAGCATCTGCAGACTGGAAACGGAGACAGCATGAGGTTTAAAAACACACAAACATGACATTATTGTATAGACAGTACAGAACAGAGGAAGGTTAAGTGGTGTTATCAGAAACTATGGACATATTTTAAGTTGTGCACCTTCGGAAGGATTCAGGAGCATATGCCACCACAGTTACACACAGCTTGATGGATTCACTGATAGAGAAGGCTAGGTCCTCACTGCCATAGCAAAAATCTGGAAATAAATCATTAAAAGAATGTTTCAGGAATTTTTTGGAGTGTTTAATGAGAGTGGGTCTAACCTTTGACCTCTTACCCAGCGAACGTAGTGGTCTCTCAGCTTTCACTAGCTCCAAAGCATCCAGGCTGTCAGCTGTTTCTCCTTCCAAGGACACCAGCAGGTCAAACAGGCATTGTGCAGACACACCTTTAGACAGTCCAGTACTGGTGCAGGACTGAGGGAAGAAATAATCAAAACTACAATGGTTACAATAACACACTTGTTAAAATGATAATAACTACAACTAATCTACCTACTAAATACTAGCAAAGATGCATGCAGAATTTAGTAGGGACTTATATTATTTTTATGCTCTCACAGTGAACTCCAGCAGTGGGGCCACACTGGCAAACAGTTGCAGGATAAATGGTTTGCGGTGGAGAATGTAAAACTGCCGGCAGCAGAATTCGATGCCTCGGCGCAGCAAGGGGTTACTTTCATAATCAGCATATGTCTGACGTGAAGAGGAACAATCACAAAACAGTAAATAATAAAGCAGAATAATCAGTAATCATTGTTTAAGGTGCTTACTTCAATATGCAAATAAGTTCTTCCAAGTTTTAGGAAGTAGTCACACATTTAGCTAAGATGCAGCATACATTTTCATCATTATTAAAAGTCACATCTTTATTAAAAGTTAAAAAAAAGTGCAGGAATAATTGGCTAGCACCATATTAGTTAAGGGCAACAAATGCAAAAGAAACTAGATGGGCACTCATGGAGTGAAAGGTACCTCTGCTGGGCACAAATGGATTATTATAACTTGGCATAGTTATAATGAAATGTCTTCCCCTAATAGATGTCATATGAACATTTTCCCCCATGTTAAAGATTGGGATTTTTCAGGATTTTGTTTTTTTCAACATGATTCCATAAACATATCTGCTCCAAAATGTAATGGGCTCTTTTTGATGGAAATCAGATCAGTAGTTTATGCGTAATCCTGCTAACAGGTGAACAATCAAGCAGACAGTAGTGAGTACATAACCTCCCCTGCCAAGCAGTGGTAATTAATACATCACAGTTAACATAGAAATGTGGAATGTAATGTGCTGTGATACAACAGAATCCTCAGGACACACAGATTTTCTGTTCGGGCCACACAACAACAGCACAACCATGAATCCAAGTAAGTTTTGCAAAGTTATTAATCCAACCTTTTTTTTTTTTCCCCCTGGAAGGTTGGGGGGGGGGGGGGGGTGAATTTTCTTAGTCCCACTGCCTGCTGACCCC
>JAQMYF010000021.1:9258178-9275522 GCA_030014195.1 Neosilurus mollespiculum | reverse complement strand
GAATGATCATGTCTTTATTAGTGGGCAAACCAACAAAATCCGCAAGGGATCAAATACTTTTTACTCTCACTGTATATTTATATATACACACACACACAGTAGGCTAATTATCTGTTTCAAATTGCCCTTAGGTGTAAGTGTGACTATGAATGGTTGTGTGTGTTGGGTCTGTGATGGATTGGCAAGCTGATCAGGATGTACTCTGCCTTTGCCCAGAGTCGGCTGAGATAGGCTCCAGCCTCCCCTTAAGACTCGATCTCATTAGGGCGATTCTTTGGGATCTATCCATGATTTTTTGAGTTGGCGACTGTCAATGATGATCTGCGATGATCGGCAGTGGTTGGCAACCATTTTTGACTGTCTTCTTTGTAGTTGGCGACCATATCGCTAACAATCACGGACAGTTGCAGTTTGATTGAGACTGACTGAGACTGTCTGAGACTTTGCTGCCTACAGTTAGTGAGTGTACTAGTCGCAGACCAAGCTGACAATATCTGTGACCATAGTTATTGGTCCAAGGACGGAACCTGGAGGTACCTCAATCGATCAAAGTTTTAAAGTGCAGGAACATAAAAAACAAAAAATAACCAGCTCGTCTCCAAACCGGCAGAGCTCATATTATGCTAGATCAAAGTGGCAAATACTCTTTACTCATACTCTCTCTCCCAAAAGCAGGCTAGACCCATGTTAATGTTTAGTCATGACATATCTTGGCTGTCTGTGTTATGTTCCTGTCCAAGTCTGTAGTAAAATTGGTTAACATGAAAACCAATTAAACTCGAAAATACGTGTAGATCTTTTTTTATGCGGACTCCATTTTGGTTTTGGTTTCATAAGCCGACACATCTCTACTCATATGAAAATCTCTAATGGTCGCCAACTAGGTCTGAGACTGTCCCCAACTATCTGTGACTATTTGTGATCGGCCACAACAGTCTCAGACTGTCAGCATTATAACTGTGGATAGTTGGCGACTGTTACCGATTAGTAGATTATCGTGTGTAATCGTCCAACATTTCGAAACAGGTTTCAAAAAATGGGATAATTGTCCAAAACAGGTGGATTGCTCGCTGACAGCGATATGGTCGACGATATTGGTCATAGACCCCTCATGCTCGCTCCCAACCTAAAAATTTATAATTATCGGCTGTTATCGCCCAAAAGTGATTGAGCCTTTAAGAAAAATTAAGTTGTTTGGTAAATGGATGGATGAAGATTAACGCATGTTGAATAGAGGCTCTGCCCTCATGGATTAACCTTTTTTTGGATTACCTTAAACATTCCATATAAAGGACGCTTTCTTACCAATATCAGTGACAGTGTCTCTGCTCTGAGACAGCAGACGATCAGACTCAGCATCATTTTCAGACTCTGAGTCCTGCCGAGACATCTTGGTGCTCTTCAGACTGCCAGCTCTTCGGATGGAGGACAGAGAACCACCTTTCTTTATCTTGAAACTCCTTGCCCCTTTTATCTGCAGCAGTCGAGAACCTCCAATGCGGATCTTCCTGGTGGGAGCTGAAAGGTGCAACTGAGAATCAAATGTATGTCAGTGAACAAATTTCACAGATTAATCAACATGGAACTCTCATACCCAGGGGTTCCTGTGATGATTTCTTTTCATCACATGCCGTGTCAGACTTCAGTGTATGACTACTGCTGTTCAGGGAATCATGGCTATCTTCATCATCTAAGATTCCAGCAAAGCTGATTTTCCTCTCATAGCGATGGCGGCCCAACTCTGGGTCCAGACGTAGCCGGCAACTTTCTAAATCCTATAACAATGGGACAGTTTGGGTACACTTGATGATACAATATATGGCTAAAACTATGTGGGCACCTTACTGATCACAAACACATGATTTAATCCCCACTCTGGTATTATAATATCCTGCACTCTTCTGTGAAAGCTTTCCATTAAATGTTGTGGCTGTAGGGATTTGTCCATTCGGCCATAAGACCATTAATGAGGTCAGGCAGGTCAGGTTAAGGAAGCCTGGCACTTCCAGCTGAGACGTCATTCTAGTTCGTTCACACAGGAACATGCAGGGGGTAAAGTGGGCTGGAGCGCTCCTAAGCAGAGCTCCGCCACCTTAGACAAATAAATGAATAATTCAATTCAAACTGACAGTAGCGCCGTGGACTACAGATCATTTTCGCATTCCAACAAATCAGAGCATGACATCACCCTCTGCTGGCCCCGCATTTGTTAACATGTGGCATCTTCCCACCACAATGTTATCCTTGGCCCGGTGCAATTTGCACTCTTCTGAATAGCGAAGCTTTTTTGACTGCATCATGTGTGAGGGTTTGTGTGTTTGAGGGTTTGCCTATGTGATTGTCTGTGTGTGCTGCTGTTAGCATGTCTGTTAGTACTGTAAGCCTGTGCCCTTAATACATAGCACTTGTCCAACAACAGATTTTCTAAGATACAGATTGTGCTTTGATTTCTTTTTATAAAAGTTTTGTCAGAGTGTGATCTGATTATGATTTAGATGCTGCATTGTCACATCCTGTTTAGTTTGTCTTATTTTGAGATATATTTTCTCCTTGTGTATAGGTCATTCCCTGATTTCAACTTCAACCGCCACGACTCCGATTTTCATGAAACATTCAGGAACGATTGGGACCCATGAAAATGGCTGGAACTCAAATATTTTTGCAAATGGCCTGAGATAGGTACTAATGAATTTTTGACTAATTACCGCAACATCACAAATTAAAACGTGCATATCTCTGAAACTATAGCACCTAGAGAGCTCTAATTTGGGGTGTGGGTGCAGAATATGGTCTAGATGTGCCTTTTGGGGGTTTTGTGGGGCTGCTGGCGGGATCTGCCATCTTTTGATGGCTCTTGTTAATTATGTAATGGTTTTGATTTACTCTTTTAGGAAATGAAAAATACTGTAGAATATCATCACTGTCATACTTCCCAATATTCTGCAACTTTTCAGCCAAATTCATGATTGCTTTTCACTTAACTGTTATGCCCACGTCCTGATTATGTGAACACGAAAATTCAATGTCATAGTACCAATGAGCCAAAATAAAGCCAATCGTTTTTTGCAATCATTTGCGTCATTTTCCCTACTGCGCCGCAACAGCGAATTTTAGGAAATTGGCGTAGTGGTTAGCATGTCCCGGGCTCAGTGATGGTGTTTCTGTGTGGACTTTGCATGTTCTCCCTGTGCTTACATGGGATACTCTGGTTCCCCCTCAATCCAAAGACATGCACACTTTCCTAACTGGTTGGTCCAAATTGCCCCTAGGTGTGAGTGCAAGTGGTTGTGTGTGTGTTGCCCTGCGATAGTCTGGTGAGCTGTTTAGGGTGTACCCCGCCGTCGCCCAGTATAGGCTGAGATAGGCTCCAGCCTCCCTGCAACAATAGTATAAATAAGCAGCTCAGCAAATAAACAAACAAACAACAAATAAATAAATGAATGTTTAGAGAAATGTGTGCTTCTAACTTTGTGGCAACCGTTTGGGGAAGGCCCAAATTTAGTTGTAATGGTGAGGTGTTCACAAACTTTTGGCAATATATTGTATTTCAATGATAAGTTTTTAAGCCTAACCCTCTTCTGGGGTTGCGAAAATATCACTAACGTCAATAACAGTAAATAAATAAATAAATCGTAATCTGACCACTAGGGGCTCTGTGCGTGGGCGTGGAAGGCAGGGAAATGTCTCTCTCAGGAACGTCGTGATCTCTAAAAGCAGCTGACAAGCAGACATCTTTAGAGCAAAAGGACAGTTGCATTTGGTGGGGTTTACAGTACCTGTGAAAATTATAAATACACAAAGTCATCATTATTAAATATAAAGATACAGAAATAATGAGGTTTATCCATAATCTCTCCCTTACTGTCGTCCAGGAAGTCTTCCTCTTCATCCTCTTTCCTCGCCTTCCTTTTGCATTCCTCATCATAAATAAAGCCCAGGATGTTTGCTGGACTCTCACTATCAGAGTGACACAGCTCGCTCAGACGAGTACCAATTGCCTTTTGGAAAAAGAAACATGGCATAGAGTTTAATGTAAATATAGAATGTTTGATATATAGTGTGGCAGTGAATATTAATACCAGAGCTGATATGCATGTTTTTTTTCAATCTGATTCACAGAAATATTTATTGTTTTATTTATTTTATAATTTATTTTATTTTTTATTTTATATTTTCTAAATAAATATTATCGTTACCAATAAATAAACTGCAATATATGTAAAAACCTACCTAACTCAAGTGTGTGATTTCCTTATAAATATGTGGAGCATGTTTAATGTTTAAAGCCTACATCATTTTACAGTTACAGTTTGGACTCACATCGCCCCACTGGTAGAAGTATTTGGCTGCATTCCACTGCAGTTTATTGTTTCTCTTGTTCCCAGCAACAGGTGAGCGTCCTCGTGAAAGTCCTCGCTTGGTGATATTGACATGGTGACCTTTCATCCACTCTGGCCAGTTGCCACGGTTACAGCGATGCACAAAACGAGCACACTCCAGGAACAGGGACGATCTTGCCACTACTGGAGCTTCCTGATGGGAAAATATAAATAAAAGCAATAAACAGACTGCAACTGCCATGTTGGGGGGGAAAAAAACAGACAATTTAAATAAAAAAAAAATTATTTAATGATTCCGGGAGATAACTTATGTTCCCAAGTTATGTATGAGATGCACAGATGCTCCATATCTAATGGTTGCTCATGCCAGAACTTCTTACAGGCAAGGCCACACAAAATGTCAATATTATTATAATAATAATAATAATAATAATAATTATTATTATTATTATTATTATTATCCATTCATTCATTCTCATTTCATTCAATTAATTTTCTAAGTTGCTTAATTCTAATTAGGATCATGGGGAGGCTGGCACCCATCTCAACCGACTTGGGGTGAAGGCGGGGGACACCCTGGACAGCTCGTCACACCCACTCTCACACCTAGGGGTGATTTGGAACAGCCAATTAGCCTACTGTGCATATTTTTGGACTGTGGGAGGGAACTGTAGTAAATGTAAGGGTACTCCTTAGATTAATAGTGCAGTATACCAGTGACTGGGCAGTCCTAATACTAAATGAATGCAACTACATTGCCAAAGGTAGTCGCTCATCTACCTTCACACGCATATGAATTTAAGTGACATCCCATTCTTAATCCATACGGTTTAATATGATGTCAGCTCACCCTTTGCAGCTATAACATCTTCAACTCTTCTGGGCAAGCTTTCCACAAGGTTTAGGAGTGTGTTTTTGGGAATTTTTGACAGTTCTTCCAGAATCGCATTTGTGAGGTCAGACACTGATGTTGGATGAAAAGGCCTGGCTCGCAGTCTCCGCTCTAATTCATCCTACAGGTGTTCTTGGATTGAGGTCAGGATTCTGTGCAGGGTAGTCAAGTTCTTGTACACCAAACTCACTTATCCATGTCTTTATTGACCTTGCTTTGTGCACTGGTGCGCAGTCATGTTGGAACAGGAAGGGGACATTCCCAAACTGTTCCCACAAAATTGGGAGCATGAAATTGAGCAAAATCTCTTGGTATGCTGAAACATTCAGAATTCCTTTCACTGGAACTAAGGGGCCAAGCCCAGCTCCTGAAAAACAACCCCACACCAAAATCCCACCTCCACCAAACTTTACACTTGGAACAATGCAATCAGACAAGTACCGTTCTCCTGGCAACTGCCAAACCCAGACTTGTCCATCAGATTGCCAGATGGAGAAGCGTGATTTGTCACTCCAGAGAATGCATTTTCCACTGCTCTAGAGTCCAGTGGCAGTGTGCTTTTCACCACTGCATCCAGTGCTTTGCATTGCACTTAGTGATGTATGAACTGGATGTAGCTGCATGAACATGAAAACCCATTCCATGAAGCTCTCAACGCACTGTTCATGAGCTAATCTGAAGGCAACATGAAGTTTGGAGGTCTGTAGCAATTGACACTGCTGAAAGTTGGCAACCTCTGCGCACTATGCGCCTAAGCATCCACTGACCCCGCTGTCATTTTACGTGGCCTACCACTTCATGGCTGAGTTGCTGTCATTCCCAAGCATTTCTACTCCTTATAATACCAGTAGACAGTTGACTGTGGAATATTTAGTACCGAGGAAATTTCACGACTGGACTTGTTGTCCAGGTGGCATCCTATCACGGTACCACGCTGGAATTCACTGAGCTCCTGACAGCGACCCATTCTTTCACAAATGCTTGTAGAAGCAGTTTGCATGCCCAGGTGCTTGAATCTATACACCTGTGGCCATAGAGGTGATTGAAACACCTGAGTTCAATTATTTGGATGAGGGAGTGAATACTTTTGGCAATTTAGTGTAGCTGGAAGTTGTGATCAGAGTCTACATATAGCAATAATGAAAATACTTCACGCTTTTTGTGAGCTCTGCAACCAAACTGTTACAAACTGCAAGTTTCAGTCAGTCACCTTTTTCATCCTGCTACAGGCATGGTGCAAAGCAGAAAGGGCTTTCAGGTAAGTATGATGATTTTAAAATCAAAAGAATAATGTTGAAACAGGGCTCTTGAGTGGTGTATTGACAAGGTGCGTGACTATCAACGTGTAGATCACAGGTTCGAATTCAGGTTGATGCCGCAGACATCTGCATCCAGAAGTCCATGGGAGCCAATCAAGTTCTCACGCAAGGGAGGGATGCACTCACAATCACCATCCAATCATGAGAACTTACACCCCTCCCTGGTTGGTGGTGGTCATATGTGATAGGAAGTGTAAGTGTATATGGTATAAGTGACTGCGGCAGCGAGAGTGTGGGTTTCCTCCAGGTACTCTGGTTTCCTCTTACAGTCCAAAGACATGCGAATTAGGCTAAATGGCTAATCCAAATTGCCCCTAGGTGTGAGGGTGAGTGTGTTGCCCTGAGATTGTGTACCCCATCTGTGCCCATTGTCAGCACAGCCTCCCTGTGACCCTACTAGTAGCATAAAGCAGTTTTGTTAATGAATGAGTATGTAATAAGAACTAGCAAAATTTTTTGATACACCAAAAAGTGATGGATTATAGTTATATTTGTCCTGGAAGTAGTAATAGAGTCTGTCTATGAGCTCATATGCAATGAGGGTGTGTCAAAAAGATAACTGGAACAAACCAGGTCCAGTGCAGCCGCGAGGATCGAGGCATCTGGGATGGTGCCTGGCTCACAGCAGTTCAGGAGGAATTGAAACCTTTTCATGCCCTGTCTTATGGCACCCAGATTTACTATATTCTTATTCTTTATGGCTTCCTGGTTTGAAGCCAAGCGCTCTGGGAATCCATGGCATCCTGGTGGGGATTAAACCACAAAAGAGACACAGTGACAATATGCACAATATACAATATAGTTAATAATTTCTTATTGTTTCCACATTTAATGCTATTGTTAACCCATAGAATTAAGGAAGCAAAATTAAATTTAAAAATGTGTTGTTATTATTTACACATCCATTACTTCACAATTAGGCACCACTTGTGGAGAGCTGGTAGTTCTTGTGATCAATAATAGGCCATGGACCACCAGGACAAAAAAGGCAAAATCACTGTCGTTGTGTCACCAGATAACTTCCCACCGAGATGCACAAACAAATACAAACACGCACACAGAGTTGGGATGGAAGATGGTAGAGAAGAGTGAGTGCACCAGAAGCATAAGACAGGACACTGACTGGCACAAACACAGAGGGAGCGGTGGAGGTATAGACGGCAATGGGGAAAACCCCAAGGTTCTACCATCTTTGTCCTCTGTGTGGTGAAGCTTGGATGGGTTCCGCCGACCAGACCGCCATTTACCGAGCCTCTTGAAGAAGTTCTCCTCCTCCTCCCGGCCGTACTCTGTGGCACTTCCTTCTGACAGCTTCACAGCACTAGTGAATTTCACCTATTAAAACAAAGTGGTTCTTCTCAAGGTAAATTTTTCCAAAAATATGACTTTATATGCCTCTACAAACACAAAACTGTATTTCTATATACTGTATAAAAAAATCATAATCAGACACTCATGTATAAAGGATTTATGTAGGTGTATCATAAAGACCTGGGAGAAAAAAACATGTGAAAAATTCAGTCACTCATTTGCTGATCCACTTTAGTGATTACTATCAGGGTCGCAGGGAGGCTGGAGCCTATCTCAGCCATCACTGCGCAAAGACAAGATACGCCCAGAACAGCTTGCCAGACCATCCCAGGACAACCCAGACAACCATTCACACCTAGGGGCAATTAGGAACAGCCAACTGGTCTAATGTGCATGTCTTTGGACTGTGGGAGGAAACCGGAATGCCCGGAGGAAACCCACACAAGCACATGGAGAACATGCAAACTCCACACAGAAATGCCCTCCCCGAGCCTGGGACTCAAACCCAGGACCTTCTTACTATGAAGCGGCTGTGCTAATCACTGCACCACCGTGCCACCGCATATGAGAAAAATTGCAAAATATAAATTAAACTAGAAGAACTCGGAGAGAACAAACCTCCACCAGGACAGCTTATTTCACTCCTTATTTTCATTTCTGCTAAATATTATTATGATTATATTTTTATGGAGTTAAATGCAAAATTATTGCCTCCCGAGTGGTGCATCAATGGCATGACTATCAACCTGGAGATCTTAGGTTTGAATCCAGGTCAATGCTACTGCCATCCGTGACTGGGAGTCCATGGAAGCTAATTGGCCAAGATCGCATGGGAGGGAGGGATGGTATACGCTCACTTCCCTGTCACGCACAGTGATCACCCTCAAATATCAATACGCAGCAGTTTGTAAAGAAGTGGGTGGCAGCATCACGTGCCACGGAGGGGATATGTGGATGCTTACGCTCCTCCCTGCTGGGTGATGGGAGGCAACACTTGAAGGGTGGGAATTGGATACGAGAAAAATGTCTGAAAAAAATAAATTAACATTGCCCCTATTTATCAGTTAAAACCTTTTAAATAAACTACCAGATCCCGATCAGAATCTAATATATTGTTACTTGGGCCATACTGCACCCCTGCAAAAATTCATCAAAATCTGTTTCTAAGTTTGTGTTTAAAATTACCAACACAGACAAAAAACAACAACAGCAGTAACAGTGGTAATCTTGTAACTCTTTGCTGTATACCACTACTGATCTCTTTATATTTCTACGTTGCTAGAACAGCTGGTACTTCAAATGTTTACTATTCCTTTACCTGTGCACTTGAAAGATTTACCAATATGCCATAACATAAATTAATAAAAATATAACATACAAGGCCAGTTTTGTTAACCACATTCAAGGGGTGGCACGGTGGTATAGTGGTTAGCACGTCCATCTCACAGCAAGAAGGTACTGGGTTCAAGTCCTGGGCTCAGCGAGAGAGTTTCTGTGTGGAGTTTGCATGTTCTCCTCGTGCTTGCGTGGGTTTTTTTCTGGACACTACGGTTTCCTCCCATAGTCCAAAGACATGCAAAATATGTAAGAATGTTTGTGTGACAGTGTGTGTGTGTGTGTGTGTGTGTGTGTGTGCATGTGATGGATTGGCAAGTTGTTTAGGGTGTACCACCTTCGCTCAGAGTAGGCTCCAGCCTCCCTGCAGCCCTAATAGGTTTAGCAAATGAATGAGTGATAAGTGATTTGGCAGTGTCTCACCTTGGAGCTCTGCCTGATGAAGGAAAGTCTATCGACTGAGCTGATGTCCAAGAGGTCCTCCACACCGTCAGCCAGGCCAGACAGGGATGAACGCTTCAGCCAGTTACCTGTACATGTGGTCACATGTTGTGAACAACAAAAAACAAGGCTAACTAAACTATACCACCTGCCTTATTAAACAGAGGTGAATTTAATGTGGTACTGTGATGTATTTTCTGTACATCTTGGCAGTGTGTGGTTTAGATGCTGATTGTTTCAGATGGAGCGGAAGCTTTCATGCTTGAGTAATGAGCAAACAGGCCACATGAAAATGGAAATAAACTTGGTTGATGTGGGGTAAGAACACACACACAAAAAAAAGTACGCAACATATTTCACACACAAGAAGTTTACAGCACACAGAGAGCTTATAGACACTCACAGTAGATTGAAAAAGATCCCATATAATTTTTATTTAGAGATCTGTACTGATCACAGAGTATACACACACATACGTAGGACGGAGAGAGTGAATGGAAGGCGTACAGTCCTACGGCATGCTGGCGACAAAAAAAGAACACAAAAAAGGACAAATGAGAATGGTCTGGACCTCAGAAACTTCAGTATACCAATGATACATAAGCCATGTGCATATCATTCATTCTTCATTTCTAAAAATAAAACTAAAATTATTAGTTGAGGAAACGTCTTACAGCCTGGATTGACGGATGAAGCTCTGGTATGCTGATGTCATACATCAATATGCACAAGGCTTAAAGATTATGGAATGAACATGATTCATCTTCATCATATCACACACAACAAAGATGCACCAGAATAACAAATACAAGTTTTAAAATTTTAAATGAGTTATAATACACTCCTGGGCAAAAAAAAAAAAAAATGAGCCATGTCTGTTTTTTCCAAATTTTTTGTAATTATGAACTATAACATATAAATATATTGAATAAGTATGTGAACTCTATTAAATAGTCAACATGGAATTGCTAAATCCTTTAGATTTTCACAAACATTCAAGACTCTTGGTTAGACTCACTGAAAGTTTCTTGCATCTGGAAATGTCCAAATTCGTCCACTCGTACTTGACAGCCTCCCAAAGTTCAGTGGTGTTACTAAACTTTCGTCCAACTAAATTTTGTTGGATGTGCCCAGATGTTATCTATTGGGTTCAAATCTCGACTCTGCCCCAGCCAGAACAGGAGCTTGATGCCATTCTTGTCCAGCCAAGCTTTAGTGGCCTTGGTGATGTGGGCTGGGGCATTTATTAGTTCTAAATCGAATTATTTGATATAAATTAGCTGGTGTTCAGACAAACCATCACCATTAACTGGTAATGATGCATTCTTGGCTGTTACATACTTTTGCTGCTATAGCTACATATATGTAATTTTAATGTTGGCTCAGTTATTTTGCCCAGGAGTGTATGTAAAGGTTGGGTTTTTACCCCTCAGCCCAGTGGGCATAAGGGGAATAGTTGTCACACTCATTGTCTGCCAGTCCATCCGTTTGTTCACAGTTACATTTTCCACAATAACTCAAAAATGCCATCATCACCATTTTGGGTGTGGTTGTTGGGACTGTGTAACTATACAAGCCTATCAAATTTCTTCGCAGCCTGGCATTCAATATGGTTGCTGAAGCCGCAATCTTCTATTTGTATTCCGAGCACTAACTCAAAAACACCATCACCAATCATCAACATTTTTAGTGTAGATGTTGGGATAGGGTAACAACACAAGCCAATTGATTTTTGGCACAATCTGATATCAGAATCAGAATACTTTATTTATCTCAGAGGAAATTGTGTGCACACAGTTGCTCCATACCAAGTATAGAATAAGATAAAGATAAAATCTCAATATAAAGAAAAATTACAAACTTCTATGTATATACAAATACATACAGATATCTATCTATCTATCTATCTATCTATCTATCTATCTATCTATCTATCTATCTATCTGTCTATCCATCTATCTATCTATCTATCTATCTATCTATCTCTGAAGTCTAAAATTAGGAGTAACTAATATAAACATACACAATAACACTATTATCAATATGATAAACAGTAGAATGTTAATGTAGTGCAAAATGTAAATGTATAACAGTGGATGTTGTTGCTATATGGATAAGTTGTACAGTTTAATGGCCACAGGTAGGAATGATTCCCTGTATCGTTCAGTGGAGCATTTAGGTGGTATCAGTCTCTCACTGAACGTACTCTTGTGACTGATCAGCAGGTTGTGAAGCGGGTGTGAGGTATTGTTCATTATTGTCCTTATATTGGACAATATTAGCCTCTCCGACACCACTGTCAGAGAGTCCAGCTCCATCCCCACAACATTACTGGCCTTGCGGATAAGTTTGTTCAGTCTGTTGGCATCTGCAACCCTCAGCCTGCTGCCCCAGCATGCAACAGCATAGTGGATAGTGCTGGCCACAACAAACTCATAAAACATCCTAAGCAAGGTATTTGTAATCCAGTATGACTGCCACAGCTTCCATCTTCAATATGCATTCCGTGCACTAGTGCCAAAACAAAAATGTCATCAGAACCTTTATAATGTGAGGTATATATTGGGATGGGGGGGTTTGCATGATTTGTGGGCTGTTCTTTCTTTTTTTTTAACCATTAAAACATGTTTAAACTGTTAATTGCTAGTTGGTTACCAGGCTAAACCAGGTAGACCTGTGTGCCTTTTTTTATAGCCAACAATATCTGTTATTCGTTGGTAAAACCAGCCACCACCAATTAAAATTCTTTAGCATATTACCACCTCCAGTATAATGTAGCCGCCGAACATAGGCATTTCACAAAAGACCGGACAAGACCCTCACATGATGTGCAACTTCGGCACGTTCTGAATAACCCATTACCGCATAGTGCCTGTCTTGTGTTTATGTCTCCAAGTTCAAAATGTATTTAAAACTATCAAGAATGTGGTTAAATATGTACATTATACATACAATTCCCATGTGGGTAATGACAGTGTGACCTGGAAGGTTGTGATTGGTAGATATGGCCTCTCCGATCTGAACCCGAATGGTGGACTTCAGTGTACGGCATGGTTTGTCCATCACAAACATCATGATCTAACATAAGGGTGTCCACAAGTGCACTTGGCACCAGGACACCCTATGCCGCAGTTCGATGATTGACTCTCTTAGACTATTGTATGGCATTGCTATGCTATCTGAGCTGATTGCTAAGGTGTTGCTAGGTGACAGTTATGGGGTCCCATGTGGTTGCTGTAGTGTTTGTACAATATGATCACTACTGGCTGCAAGGTTGTAACTGGTTAGTTGCTAAGGTAACTTAACTGGTACTTGCTTGCTATCATGGTCCATCTGGTAGCTTGAGTGTTTACATGTTGTTTCTATATGATCCCTGGTGGTTGCTGTTGCTAAGTTGTTGCTAGGTGGTTTGTCTCGTGTCTGTGAATACTGTGGTTTGGTTTGCATGACCTAATGACTAAAAATAAAACCACCCCAGCCTATTCTCTATGGTCAAATGACGACTATGGGAGTACTGATGTGACAACTGTAATTCTAGTATTGTAAAAGCACAAGTGCCACATTTCTATAACGGATCTACAGCTGTACCTGTGACCAATAAAAATGCACAAAAATTACCAATAGAAGAAGAAGCAGAAGAGGAAGAAAAAGAAAAAGAAGAAGAAGAATCTGTGCTTCTGTTGTTTACTATATCAAGCTAACATAGTAACAGAATCATCTGTAAAATTCAAGATCAAAAAATGTACATTGAAATAAGATGTAAATTACCCGCACAAAATGTCTCTGAGTTACAACCTTTCAATGAGTTTAGAATTCTGAGCACAGTAATGAGAGTAATTGGAATTACATCTGAACACACACACCTATAGGAAGTTTAAGCTTCTTGCGGAGTGAGATGCGTCGGGAGCGAGATCGTGAGCGACGGTCTGTGGTGGTTCCCGAGTGGGCGGTAGTGCACTCTGAAGTATCCTGTTCTGATTGGCTGCTGGTGTCACTGGCAGCACTCTGAGACTTGAACATCTTCCTCCAGAAGTCCTTTCTTCCTAACAAAGCTCCTGGGATCTGCTCCTCACTGACACACATACATATTGAGAAAGATGCTAATGAGATTAACCAGTATAGCATTTGAAAGTAATTGGAGGCAGATGATGAGCCGCAGATTCAAAGAATAATCAACAAGAGAGAGAAAGGTTTGGGATGTTGAGCACTTGTATTTAATGTAGAAAATTCATTTTTTCATTTTCAATCTTTATTTCTCTTCGAGTGGTTGTAATAAGTACTTATGTCAGTGTGAATCACTCATTTGCCAAACCTACTAGGGTTGCAGGAAGCCTGAGGCCTATTTCAGCTGACATTGGGGCAAAGATGAAGTACGCCCTGAACAGCTCATCAGACCATCATAGCTACACACATGCAACCATTCACACTCATACCTAGGGGCAATGTGGAACAGTAAATCAGTCTAATGCGCATGTCTTTCGACTGTGGGAGGAAACCGGAGTACCCAGATTAAACGCAGGGGGAGAACATGCAAACTCCACACAGAACCGCCCATGCCTGAGACTCGAACACAGGAGCTTCTTGCTGTAAGTGGATATGCTAACCACTACACTATCATGCCACCCAGTCAGTGTAAATGTTAAACATAAATCTAATTGTTAAATGTAAATATTAAATGTAGAGGTTAAATGTTCTGTTTATATGCCCTTCCCGCTCTGAGTGTGTCTTACTGGACAAAACTTGGCAAAAGGACCCTTTACACTACACTAAGCTAGTGTTTGAACAATGTTGCTGGTGTAAAGAGAAGTCTGTTGATGGTGTTTTGATGGGTAACATTGCCATCACTATAACTCTGGAAAACAGTCTCTGCTCTCTGAAATCATGGATGTACAGTAGTTACACTTCACATTATATTTACCTTTATATAACTGAGCATTTGAGAATTAATGGCCCAGCATTGGCAGATCTACAATGTTATGATGTGATGTGAGGTAATGTAATGTACTGTAATGTGATGTAATGTAATTTAATGTAATATAATATAGTGTAATGTAATGTAATGTGATATAACATAATGTGATAAAATACAATGTAATATAATATAATATAGTGTAATGTAATGTAATGTGATATACTGCGATGGAATGTTATGTAAGTTAATGTGATGTGATGTGATGTAATGTAGTGACCTTTTTTGTGCAGCTGACTTGGTCTCCTCTTTGTCCTCAATTTTCTTTGTGGCATTGAGTTTTTCTGCACTGTCCAAGAGGGCACTTAATGCTACACGTCGAAATACGTTGCCATGTGATTCTTTTATAAACTGAACCAGTTGTCGAATGTCACAGTACAGACCCTGTTTAGTTTTATATGAAAATAGCGAACATAAGAGAAAGAAATAGACAGAAGAAGAAAGGGAGGGAAAAAAAAGAAAAATCTCATAAACTTAGTAATATTTATTCAGAGCATTCATATACAACACAATGAAATAATTTGAAACCATGACTTCTGTAAAACTGCACATAAAGTCAAACAAGATCTTGAATTCTGTGGCTCACCAGATTTTCTGGACTATGCAGCTCATGTGTCGTGGATGCACATCTGGTTATAAGGGATTTGAACATGCAGCCTACAACCACGGCCTCCATGCTCTGGGCAAGAGATTTATCTCCTCCCGTAGCAAAATTGTTTCCAAAGCCAGCCTTGTCTGAAAACATATAGAAGGAATTTTAGATGCTGCAGCTAGAAGACAAGATGGAGTAACTGAATTGAGGGTCAGGCATGAGCGAGTGAAGAACCGGCTAAGCAAGAAGCCATCAGCACATACAAGATGTAGAAAAAGCAAAAAATTATAAAGCACATATGCAAAGCAAAGGGACTGAAGAATTGACACATGCAAATGTCTGTGGCCTGATAACAGTCTTGAACCTAACAATCAGGTTATGCTTTAATATTATAGCATTAACATATTTTTTTTTTCTGCTAGATTTGAAAAAGTAGCATCTCATGTCATTTTTAGTGCTGCGCCTAATGTACTAATGTCTAAAGTATTCATCCTAATCTGGGGTCGAAAACGTCACCTTAGACACAGGGAGGGGTGCAGGAATGGGAGTAATGCCTAGGTTTTTTTCTTTTTGCAATAAATTTAGATATTGTGTATCTACCGAAGTTTCGCTTATTCGCCCTCCTGGACCTCTCACCTGCACTGCCGTATTCTGCAAGAGAAGAGATGCGGGGCAACATTGGTGTCAGGCCAGCACAGACATGTAGATTTCAGGAAAACATTAACCCACCCAAAACACACACACACACACACACACACACACACACACTCACACACACACACACACTCACACACTCACACACACACCACACTCCAAGGGACCTTCAGGGTTTCATTATCATTCCACTCATATATTCACTAACTTGCCAACAGTTAAGGATACTGTACGTAAATTAGAATTTAGTTTCACAAAATGTATTGAAAATTGGGAGAAACAATTACCAAAACCTCAAAAATTATGAACCACACACCAGCTAGCATTTCTTAATATCAAAGATTGGCAAGTCTACTGAAAGGATGAGTGACTGAGTAATGGAGGAAGAATTGTTTACACAAACACACACACACACACACAGGTGTTTTACGGGAAGAGGGTACGTCTGAGGGTAGGATAGGAGAAAACTACCCACATGACAGCCTAAACTGCCCTCAGAGCCCCTTGGCAGTCCCTAAAACACAGGTTTAAGGGAGGCGAGAGACAGAGGAGAGATGGAAGTATGGAGGAAAATGAATGGAAAACAACAGACATGATCAGTAATTCCAAAATAATATTACTTCCTACATAAGTATTTTAGGAATTAAATGCTATTTTAAAAATAAAATATTCAGATTTTCTTTTTTTGTAAGCAATGCAACATGTACATGGTGTATGAAAAGATCTTTACAACTTTTATTCAAAATAAAAAGTCAACCTGGAGATTTGAAAGGATTGAGATTTTCCCCATTTTACAAAAAAAAAAAAAAAAAAAACACATGAAGTTTTGATGATCTTTTTTTAGCCTCTGAATAAGACAATCCCAAGCGGGACCCACAATGGATGTCACAGTCTTTGGCTACCTAGATTGCCCAACATTACATAACATGAAAAAGTGTATATCCTTGATTAATAATTCTAGTATCAAAGTTGTAAAGATTTTTTAAAGAAGTTTTTGGGCATCCTGTTTTAAAAGAATTTGAAAAGATAATTTTCATACACTGTGTATTAATATTAGTATAACTATGAAATATTTAGCTAGAACGGTGTTGCGTAACATTATATAGTGCCTTGCAAAATGTGTAATAAGGTGTTGTGGTAAGATAATACTAACGATGATTTTTTTTTTCTTGGGTAAAATTCAAATTGTTGTGCATAATACATAAACAAACAAACAAATAACCGGGGTGGCACAATGGTGCAGTGGTTAGCATTTCTGTGTGGATGTGTTGCATGTTCTCCCCATGCTTGTGGGTTTCCTCCGGGTACTCCAGTTTCCTTCCACAATCCAAAAACATGAAGAGTAGTCAAGTCAAGTCAAGTCAAGTCAGTTTTATTTATTTTATTTGTGTAGCGCTTTTTACAATTGACATTATCACAAAGCAGCTTTACATAGTAAAATTAAATTAGGGAGGAATCTAAAAAATTCTCTACAACCCCCTACACATCCCT
>JAQMYF010000021.1:9234014-9255030 GCA_030014195.1 Neosilurus mollespiculum | reverse complement strand
AAATACAAACCATATAAGAAAATCTCATTACAGTCCAACATGTAGTCCGGTTGGTTTTACCACAACTGTAAGTCCTAAATAACTGCAACAAGAGAGTCTATATCACCAGCAGTGAAAAGTCATCAAGCTCATATAGGTCTTCATCAGTAGGAGCGAGGGGCTTCCAAGATGATGAGAACTCCAGCCAGCATCAGAACACCAGGACCGACCACAGGCCTCACAGAGCAATATTCTGTAGGCTGATTGGTGGTTCCAAATTGCCCCTAGGTGTGAGTGTGAGTGTGAATGGTTGTGTGTGTGTTGGCCTGCAATGTCCTGGCAAGCTGTTTAGGGTGTATCCCGCCTTCGAGTTGGCTGAGATGGTGGATAATAATAATAATAATAATAATAATAATAATAATAATAATAATAACCTTTATTTAATGATGGCAACTAGTTTAGTTTAGTTTAGTTATCCACCACTGGGCCATTAATAAAGCAAATTAAAACCCACATCTATAATGCCTGCAGAAAATGTTTAAAAGCCTGTGTACTGGAGGCCTTTGATAAAAAGGATAAACTTTGTAATGTTCTTGAGTCCAACTGGAAGGTTTATAGGTTTTTGCTTCACTGTATGGATGTGCTCTCCTTGTAACGCACAACATGACATTGTGAAATCTAACTCTGTTCATTCCTCAACAAACACCATCCCAACAGAGAAATGCTGTATAGTGGTGGCACCATCGTGTGCTGAGGCACATTTGCTCTCCAGAAACTGGGCTTCTTGTTAAAATTGAAGAATGGGTGCATGGTGAAAACACTGGACAATACTACAACATGACCTGCTTTAAACTGACAAATAACTAAAAGTTTGGAGAAATCTAACCTTTCAGCAGGCAAAAGATTCCAAACACAAGGCCAGTAGTGGATCCACAGAAACAAGACTGTCCTTCAAAACTCATAAAGGTATTGTGCTTAATCTGATTGGAACACATCCCAGCAGTCTTGAAGATATTACTAGTTCTAATAAGGTCTAGTCTGAAGGGCTTGAATACCCTAAATATAAATATAAAGCAGCATTTTGAATTTTTTTTTCTTTTTTTCACGCTCTGCTGACCAAATAAAGAATTTTAACTTTGATCTTTTGCTTTAAAAGCAGTATTAAAAAATACTGTCTGGAGCAATCTGTGTCAATGTTATAATCCAAATGATTCTCGTGACTTTTAAGGAGGTTCAATAGTTTTGCAAGGCACTATATAAGTGAAAAGATGTTAGCATGAATTAATCATCATTGGTGTAGGCGTATTATTAAAGAGACATCAGTGGACTTATGGTTCCAGGATGTAACATTACAAAATGCAGAGTTTATTTATTTTTTTAGGACTCATGTGATTACAAAACACTGTATGCTGAATAGACAGACTGAAAGACACTAGCAAACACAGAAAGCGTTGAGACACATAAAGAAATGCAGTACATAGGGACAGGTTTCATGTGTCATGATCTTGTCTGACTATTTATGACACTATGGTGGAACCTTTATTTGGGATATTTAAAAATACTGTATGGCACAAAAATATTCAAATGTTTACAGTATGAAGGAGAAGTGTGATGTACTGTAACTGGGTTCAGTGGCTACAATAATAATGGATCTCCTGTTGATAATTTAAGAAATAATGCATAAACATTACATTATGTAAGTCCCTTTAATTTTACACCATCAGCCATTTTTATGTGACAGAATTAAAAACTCGTAGCTGATTATGTGCTCAAGTGGCATACATGGACACTAGATATTTCTTCTTACTGTCAGTGATGGGCTCCATACAGAAGCCTAGAAGAGCATGCAGAAAATCCACTATGTTGTTGAGAGAATCCTTGTTGACGTACTCTTTCATGGTCTGCCGGAACTGCACTTTATCTAGCTTGTACAGACTGGTCAGGCAGTTTTGAGCCTACACAGTGGAAGTCAAACAGCATTACCACACAAACCAACTTATTACTAAAACTGATAAGGTGCCAGATGCTAATTATAAATAATGTCACAAGTTCTGGATCCATCAAGATTTTTATTTATGCCTTATTATTTATGTTGCAACAAAGATCCAATGCAAAAAAATGTATTTTTGAGAAAGTATGAAATTTGTAGTTCGTGTCATTCTCAAAAGTGCGAAATCACAAGAATATAACGTGGATCCGTCAGTTCCAATTAGGCAAGATAACGGCAATAATAACAGTATACAGATATTAAACTAACAAGTCAAATATAAACCACTGAATTTTTGAATAAAATAAAACTAGGTACATCTGCACATAATACTACATTACATTGACACACATCAAACAGGTGTCTGCTTGTTTACATCAACATATGGTATATATATCCCAGTACACCAAATGCACAACACTTCAGTGGCAACTGTTTTGAAGCATAATGGTGCCCCCGTGCGAGGATTTATTATTCTTTTTTCTTTTCCATAAAGAAGGTTGTAATAGCAATAGCGCATTTTGATGGGTATGGACCTACACTGTGTATGCAATTCTCCCTTAAACAACCATGTCACAAGATGTATCCTGTGGATGTGTTGTGATGACACTGAGTATTACAAAAGTCAAATTATTAACTTGAATAAAGCAGAGATTGCTGAGAATTACTTAAATTGGGTTAAGAACTCCCCAGTACATTATTTAAACCTGGAGGGATGGTGCTTGACTGTTAAGTACACAGGCCAAGTGTGGTCAGAAAAAAGAATCTTGACTGACTGTTATTGGATTGGACTTGGTGAAGTTGAATTGTAAATCTTTGACTGTGGAACACATACTATTTTACAGTACGTCACGTCCACCAGCTCATGAAATGTTTACTTTGCCTCACAGCAGGAGTGGCAGCTACCATGTTCATGCTGCTGGACTCCAGTTCCCAGGATGCACTGCATCATGTTGTTAATAAGTCAGTGTAATTAAAAACTCTGCATGTTTAGACATATTAATCAGTATTGTAAAGAACTTTCTTCCTTGCTTACTGAACCATTCTCTGTGTTGATTGATTATTTTTGCCCTATTTTGTGCATCACCTCTGCCATCTACTACTGCACCCTACCTACTACTCCCTGTGAAAGAATTGGGACTATACAGCTGTGTGACCAGAAGGAAACCACTCACTAATGAGGCTAATTGGTATAAAAGGCTTTAAATTGCGAGAGAGTCTAAAGCAACGGAGAAAGATCATTTGATCTGATTGTGTCCAGATATCCTGTTCCAAAGGAATGGGTGCATGAAATAGTGGCCACTGTACAAGCCTCAAGAGGCATGGATATGATTTGGGATTGCTTCAGTTGGTCAGGTCTAGGCTCAGCAACAAGTCAGTTGACTGACTGAATGTAAATAACAACCAGGTTATCACATCATAGATTTTTTTTTCCCCTTATAGTGCCAGGTTAAAACTGAGGCTCAAATTGTGATAAAGTGGTTCAGAGGGCATGAGGAATTATCAAATCCTGACCTTAACAACAACACCAACAACAATAATAATAGTGGTGAAGTGAATGGGATATCACAGTGAACTGTTCAGGCTGCACCCCTGTTAGTACTTCTGTTGGGTAGTTTTTGTTTTCTGGCATCATGTGCTTTTGTTTTGGTTGTCACCTTGCCATGTGCTTTTGTTGGCATGGTACCATGTGTCTTTGTTTTGATTTAGACTCCACCCTTATGTGTGAAGAGTGTGGTTAAAAAGCCACATACTGAGGATTAGAAGGCATCTGAAATGTGTCCGGTATATTTTTGAGTGAATAAATAGAGTGTGCTGTCTGTCCTGAACCTAAAAACTCACCAATCATTTCTTATTTTAAACTGAATCAAATTCTCTGGCGTTTCTGTGTGGAGGTTCCCCTCGTGTTTGTGTGGGTTTCCTCCCGGATACTTCAGTTTCCTCTCACAGTTCTGAGACATGCACATTAGACTATGTGGCTGTTCCAAATTGCCCCTATGTGTGAGTGTGAATGTGAATTGTTTTGTGTGTGTGTTGGCCCTGTGATGGTCTGGCGAGCTGTTCAGGGTGTACCCTGCCTTTGGCCAATGTCGTCTGAGATAGGCTCCAGTCACTGACCTGAGTAGGACTAAGTGTTTTGGCAAATGAGTGAGTGTTTGTTCTAATAGTTTACAGTACAGAAGTCTGAATCATTTATGGAATCAGTGTTTGAATCTTTTTTTGTTCAATATACTGTGTTAATCCAAATTAGGAAAATTAGGCTCTGCATTTAACCCCATCCAAAGTGAAAACACACACACTCGGAGCAGTGGGTAACCACTGGGGCAGTGGAGAGAGCCTTTGAGGGTTAGGTGCTTTGTTCAAGGGCAATTTGCTTTGTTCTAGGCCATGAAATTAGAGAAAGGGGAAGGTCCTCAGGCAATTATTCTTGCTCGTTAGGGAATAGAACCGGCAACTTTTCAGTCACAAAGCCCAAACCTTTAGGCCATGATTGCCCCCAAATTTGAAAGCATTTAGAGTTTTTGAAACGCAAAATCTAAAAGACCTTTGATTATTAATACAAACATACTGACCTGCATTCGCAGACGGTCTCCAGAGAGCCCACGATGACCTTCCCCACAGCCGTAGGCACAGCCAAGAGACTTCACAATTTTAATAAGCATAGTTAGAGCTAATCTGTGTGTGCTAAGAATGGAGTCCTCCTCCTGAGAATATGACATGGGATATAATAATGATCACATATATGATCACATAATATACCATCAGAATATACAATGCAAGTTTATTTTTGTACTGGCAGTACAGGAACAGTAGGCATATGTAAATATTCATGTGCTTAAAAAAAAAAAATTTTCTCTTAAACTTTTCTCTCTCTTAAAATGCCAGTTACTATCCCACAAAAATGTATTTTAGTGACATACCTTATTGCCTTTGTTGTTTTTAACATCATTTTTACTTCCACTTCCACTCTCTCCTCCTCCACCTTCACCATCATCACCTCTGTCACCATCTCCACTTCCTCCACTGGGAACAGCCCCTGTGCCTCCAACTATCCCTCCATGAGCCCCGCCTACACTCTGACTGGTTCCTTCCTTAGAATCATCTACCTCCTTCACCTTGTCCTCTGGTTTGGCGACCTTCTTGATCATGTTGGGCACGACACCCAGCTGCAGGAGACACTCAATAATGTTGAGGGCTACATCACAGATTCTTGAGCTAATGTCATGAGTGAGGACAGCATACACAGCCCTGAGGACCGCCTAGAAATTAGATTGAAAACAGGAATTTGAAAAAAGAAAACCTTGGTTAAAAACTTCAGAAATATATATTGTCTCTACATATATTTACTATTGCAAATATGAGCTTGTTTTTTTTCAGTTTTTTTCTGGATTTCTGGTTTTGTGCCACAAAAGAGCACCAAAGATGTAATATTTACTTTGAGAATTTTGATAGAAAAGTACGGGGAAGATCAGAAGGAGGTGTACTGCATATTTATAGACTTGGAGAAAGTGTACATTGGTGCCAAGAGAGGAGATGTGGAACTATAAGAGGAAGTGAGGAGTGGTAGATGAGGGTGGTACAGGATATGTATGAGGACAGTGTGACAGTGGTGTGTGTGGTAGGAATGATGGACTTGTTCAAGGTGGAGATGGCATTGCATAAAGATTTGACTTGTTTGCAGTGGTCATGGACAGGTCAACCGACGAGGTCAGACAAAAGGTCTCCATGGACTATGATGTTTGGGCATGACATAGTGATCTGTAGCGAGAGCAGAGAACAGGTGAAGATGAGTCTGGAGAGGTGCAGGTATGCACTGGAGAAAAGAGAAATGAAAGTCAGCAGGAGTAAGAAAGAGTACATGTGTATAAATGAGAGGGAGGGTGATGGAAAAGTGCAGCTGTAAGGAGTAGAGGTGATGAAGGTAAATGAAATATTTGGGGTCGATTACCCAAGGTAACAGAAAGTGTTATAGAGAAGTAAAGGAGACAGTGCTGGCAGCGTGGAATGGGTAGAAAAGACTGGCTAGAGTGATTTGTGATAGAACAGTGCCTGTAAGCATGAGTGGAAGAGTACCAGATATGCTGTATGGTTTTGAAATGGTAGTGCTGACTAAAAGAGAGGAGGTAGAGCTGGAAGTGTCAGAGATGAAGATACTGCGATTTGAATGAATGAATGAATAGAATTATAAACAAATATGTTCGTTTATAACGTGAAAGAGGACAGATTGAGATGGTTTGGACTTGTGCAGAGGAGGGATGAAGGGTATATTGGTAAAAGAATGTTAAAGATGGAACTGTCTAGTAGGAGGAGAAGAGGAAGGATAAAGAGGAGATTTATGGATGTGGTGAAGGAGAACATGCAGGTGACTGGCGTGATGGAGAGAGATGCAGAGGTGTGGTGACCCCTAGGATGTCTAAAAGAAGAAGGATAATATAAAGTTATAATAATATAACATTATTTGTGGTTAATTCATAATTTTTTTTATTTCAAGTTCTGTTCTGCTTGATTACACAGTAATATAAATTGTGTCCCTCCCCCTATTGTGAGTAGAACTCTGTGGCAGATCTTTCTGAAATCTGGATAATAAATAGCTCCACCAATGTCCCAAGTTAAATACCATTTGTTTTTGTCTTGAGGCAACATATGATTATCATGGTATTATATTAAAATGAATGAGAACGAGTCATCCAGATGCTTGTCAATGGAATGTCACCGTGGCAAATCGCAAGAAAGTTACGAGTCACCGTGTCCACAATTTCTTGGCTGTAGAGATGAAACAATGACACAGGTAGAACCAATGACCGACTACAAGCTCCTAGGCCACATGTCACCACCCCGCAACAGGACCACCATATTCATCTCCAAAACCTTTGCAATTGCTTCCATCCAGCTACAGCTACTCCCTCACAAACAAGAGGTCATCTCCAAAATAGAATTGTCACCCAAACTGTTCGCAATCAGTTACGGAACACAGGGTCACACAACTGACATCGGAGTTGCTCATTGGCATGTGCATATGCAATGGGCAAGAACACACCTGGGCTTTAACACTCAGATAGAGCAGGGTCCTGTTTTCTGATAAATCATGTTTCAAGTTGAGTGTTGTTCAGAGTAGAATGTGTGTTTGGTCGCACAAGTTTGATATCAATGCTAAAGCTTTTAGTCTGACAATCAGACTAAAAAGATAGAAGTCATGTTTCAACCTGCTCCAGGTCAGCCATATCATGAACCAGTCATTAACCCCTTCATTGCTCTGTTGACGAGTGCCACTCGTTAGTAAATCCAGCCTGTAATATCCATTGCATTCGCCAGGTGACAACACATTACCGGATTTGCAGAGACATTCCAAGGCAAATGGCTGGAAGAAGGTTTTCTGTAGAAGAGGTAATAGACAAAATTTACAGGGATGATGATAGCTGAGATGAAGATTATAGTCCTTGTGAAGAAGATAATAGTTTTAGAGAAGATAACGAGGAGGAAGATGAAAATGGAGAGATTTCAAATGAAAATAGCCACAGTGACTCTAATACTAGTCTAATACGAGTCTAATGTGCAACAGTCATACCATCACTCCTGTACAGTTGCGAGAATTGGTCCCTGTACAGATGTCATATGAAGCAGCTTGATAGTTTTCACATGTGCAAAATTTGTGATATCAAATGGCAGGACTTCATACCAAACACTGAAGTTCTAGATCACTACAGCTGCATGGGCACTGAAGCCCTCATTACCAAGAGACAACTTGGTTAAGTCAACTGTGTGATGGTCATCGCAGCAGAGGCCGTCCACATATATGATTTAAAGACTCTACAGACTGGGGAATATTCACAGAGGAGATAGACCTGGAGGGTCACACATCATCTGTGCTCTCCTACATAAATTACTGCACTGAGAATGTGACCACAACAAGGACTGTTAAAGTGCTCCTGAACCAGAAATCATGGTTCAACAGTGAGGTGCGCACCCTGCTTAGTGCACGGGATGATGCCTTCAGGTCAGGAGTCCAGCAAGCTTACAAAGAGGCACGCCGGGCCCTGTGAAGAGGCATGAAAAAAGCCAAGCGCAAATATAAACAACTCATTGAGGAGTACTTTGACAGTAACAACACCAGGAATATGTGAAAGGGGATCAAGATACTCACTGGCTACAAGTACATGCACACATCAACGGACTCCTCGGACAGCACCCTACTGGACACCCTGAACCAGTTCTTTGCTCGGTTCGAACAACACAAAAGAGAGGCACGCACCTGCCCTGCTCTTCAAAAGATGGGCAACGACCCCATTCAGCTGCAGCAGCACCAGATCAGAGCCACCCTCCGCAAAATTAACGCGAGGAAAGCTACTGGTCCAGATGGAGTAACAGGAAGGGTACTTAAAACATGCACAGATCAACTAGCAAGGGTTTTTACCATCTTTAACCTCTCCCTACTGCAGTGTATGGTTCCAACCTGCCTCAAGACAGCCACCATCATTGCTGTGCCGAAGAAGAGAACAGTGAGCTGCCTGAATGACTATTGTCCAGTTGCCCTAACCCCCATCATCACCAAATGTTTCAAGAGACTTGTCTTGTCTCACAAGGCTGCCATCCCTGCTGACCTTGATCCACATTAGTTTGTGTACAGAGCAAACAGGTCAACAGAGGATGCCTTGAATACAGCCCTCTACACAGCCCTCACACACTTGGACAACAGCAACTCCTATGTAAGAATGCTGTTCGTAGACTTCAGCTCCGCTTTCAACACAGTACTACCACATAAACTGGTTCAGAAGTTGAGCAATCTGAGCCAAGGGAGTTCCACCTGGATACTGGACATTCTTAGCAACAGACCTCAGAACGTCAGGATAGGAGACCACATCTTCTCCACTCTCATCCTGAACACCAGAACACCACAGGGGAATGTCCTCAGCCCCCTCCTCTTCTCCCTCTTCACACACGACTGTTCCCTCATTCACACAACAATACCATCGTCAAATTTGCCGATGACACCACCATCATAGGTCTAATAACAGATAACGATGAGTCAGCCTACAGGAAGAAGGTCCGGCATCTGCAGTGATGGTGCGACAACAATAACCTGGACAATAACACATCCAAGACAGAGGAGATGATAATGGACTTCAGGAGATCTAAACAAACTGAGCACTCTGCCTTCTATATTGATGGAGAGGAGGTAGAGTGGGTAAAGTGCTTCAAGTTTTTTGGAGTCCACATCTCTGCTAACTTCACCTGGAACACAAACATCTCTCACCAGGTGGGGTAGGCACAACAAAGGATGTACTTCCTCAGAAAGCTCCAACAAGCCCACCTACCCCGACACCTACTGACAAAGTTTTACCGCTCCACCATCGAGAACCTCCTGACCTACTGCTGTACAGTGTGGCTCAACAGCTGTACTGCAGAGGACAGGAAGGCCCTGCAGCAGGTGGTGAGGACAGCAGAGCAGGTAATTGGAACTACATTACCCCCCTCAGTGACATTTACATTGGCAGACTTCGGGGGAGAGCCAGTGGTCTATTTGGTGTATTTATCTTTATCTCTTATATTTATCATTTACAGTAGGTGTCTTTGTTTTTTTGGCTGAAAAAATGAACTATTACTGCAACGCAATGCATTACTCATTTGAATAGAAAGGCTTTTAACCCAATCACATTCAGGAAACACACGTATAATGTAATATGTAATATTATCATTGCGTCTGGTGCAGTAGCCATTGACACTCGCGTACAGAAGTCAGCAAATGGTTTTAGAAAGACATTGTAGCCAATTCTAAGAGATAACACTGTTTTTAATCTTTACTTAATATACCTGGGAAGTGAATGGGCTCCTGTAATGCATACCCCCCACCCTCACCCCACCCCCAAAAGCTACATCATGTTATCTACAGGCCTCATGATCATGCATGCAAAAAGATTCCTGTAAAATTTTTCCTCCTTACAGAGAGATCCAGCATGCCATTTTTCAGGATGAAGTTGTTTGTTCCCTCAATGCTGTCTCTTTCTTCCAGACAGGAGTAGTTGATACAGGAGTCAGTGAGGCTGCGTGGCAAGTTGGAGCAGGCCAAGGGCTCACAGGGCATCTCTGGAATGGGGTTGGGATTGCAGAGCTTCTTAATGTGCTCCGTGAAGAAATCAGTGTAGCCCACATTAAAGGAGGCTACCGTTGTGTTAAACGTGGCCATAGTGATAGTTGAGATCTGGGAACGGACTGGGACATGAGAAGGACAGAGATAAAGAGCGACAGAGTGTGAATGAGAAAATAGGATGTGCTGTCAGAGGAGGAGTGATGCTGTTACCACCTCTAAGTGTGGTTATTTTACCAATAAATTTCACCAATTATCTTTATTAATTAAAGAACAGTCATGTCATGCTGGTTAATGTTGTAGAATGTCCATGAAACAAGTTAATTCTTGTTATTACACTCTCTCATTTTCCAATCCGCTTCATCCTATTAGGGTTGTGGGGAAGCTGGTGCCAGCAGTATATACCTTAAACAGCTCACCAGACTATTGCTGGGTCAACACACACAACCATTCATACTCACATCCATACATAGGGGCAATTTGGTACAGCAAAATTAGCCTAATGTGCAGGTCTTTGGACTGTGAGAGGAAACCAGAGTACCCACACAAGTACAAGGAGAACATGCAAACTCCATACAGAAACACCCATGCCAGCAAAAGTGCCTACCACTATACTGCATTTCTACCCCTTGTTATTACAGGAGTTATGAAATGTTGTTCGTTTATCAGACTCTCGTATTTTTCTCTCTGTTGAGGTTATTAACAATTTCAATGCAGTTTTTAAAAAAATGCAATGCCTTCTATCCTTAAGTGAAATCTGTCTTGCAGCAAGTAATAATCAGTACATTCTGACCAATCACACTTGTGCATTTTACAGCGTTAGTGTCAGGACTCTGCCTTGAACTCCTTTTTCAGTTTTGTTTTTCAACCTGCTGGTGAGCTGCTGTATTGCAGATATTATTTGGCTTGTTGTTGTCAGCCATGTGTACTTATCTTGCCCCTCACCTTGTGGTGTTCTACTTCCTGTCTTTGTCTGTTTTCCTTCCTTTTTGTGTCCCACCACACCTGACCTTAATTACCTAATCATTTGGTTAGCCATTTATACCCTGCTTTCCTTTGCCACGTTGTCAGTTTGTCCCACTCTGTCTGTGAAGTAACCTGACTCTATTCTGTTGGTTTATTTTGAACTTATCTGTCTGAAGTTTGTATTCTGTTTGATCTGTTGGAACTGTGCTTGCTTTTTTGGATTTTGATATTGCCTGCCATTTTGGAACTTTTGCTCATCTACTGTTGCTACTTGTGTTTTGACCTCTGCCTGAATTTAGACTTTGTTATTGCTGTGTGCCTTGAAAGACTTTTGCCTGACTCCCTTGTGAGAATAAATTCCTGATTGCTAGTCTGCATCTGAGTCCTCACCACCCCTGACAGTTGGGTATACAATAATGTTAGGTAAATGAGCTACATGTCATGCTTATTTTGAAATGAACAAACTGTGTTTGTTTTGCCTTACCCCAGTAACTGTCTGTGTATATAAACCCTGAAAATCATTACATCAGAAAAATTACTGTGTTGGTAAGGTAACCTCTGAGTGTGGGAGGGGTCTCTAAAACTGAGCATGTGATATTTTCTTTGTCTTAATTCGAATGCAATCACATCTTTTTCTTGTAATATTAGGTGTACACAAAAAAAAAAAAATTATATAAAAGGTAAAAACCTTACAAATAACTACAAAACACAGTTCAGTATAAAGTTTACAGATAAATCATTCTGAATACATGGGATAATGGATGCCTTACCGCCCTCTTTAATAGTGTTTTCACTGTGGCTGTTGGAGTGGTCGGGAAGGTTGTGGTGGGAATGAGAGTGTTTTACCTCGAGACTGTCCACATCCCCTGCTGTGTCTGTACTGCCACGACGAGTCAACTTCCCTACCAGACAACAAATCAACATACATATTTAAGAAAATTCAACAAGCAATATTATGTAATAGTGTATATCACAAGGGAACGGCGTGATCTATTCTGGTCTCAGGATTTAATAACATTATTCCAAGTGGACAATTCTTGGATAAACATGACAAACACTCACAGTTTGTCAAAGTGAGTTGGAGCAGGTACAGTCATAATTGTCACACTTTAAAATGAAAAAATTGTTGGAATGTAGATGTATTCATCTAATGGTTGTTATAGAGACTTTGTGACCCCAAGAAAACACTCTTTGATGCAGTTCTCTAAGAGTGAGCTTTGGAGAATTTTTTTACTTTCATTACCATCATCCTCACTGTGTGAGGTGGCAAGATAAACTTGGGTCCTCATCCAGCCTTGTATGTCACTATTCCACTTGTTTTAAACTTCTTAATTATTGCTCTGACTGTGGATATGGGCAAATTTAGGAGTGTAGCTAATTTCTTGTAGCCATTACCTGACTTATGAAGATTAACACACATCTGCCTGGCTTGAATAGCATGTTCTTCTTGTCTTTTCCATGTTGAAGAGTGGTTAAGAGAAATAGGCATCTGTGTTATGTGATATTTAAACCACACGGAAACAGGAAGTCATTAATAACTAATTAAAAGTTCCTAGATACTCTGATCAGCTTTAAAAACTAAAGAGAAAGGCCTATCACTGTGTGCAACCCAAAGGCCTATCACTGTGCACAACCTAAAGAACACACATAAATAGGTGCCAATAATTACACACGGATGAAACTCATCGTATTTCCTATTGCTTCTACCAGACTCCTCTCTACCTCCATTGGGCAATCGATCACACCCACACTGCCACATACACCAACCACCTGACTCAGGCCAGGGAACCATCTGGCCTGCAGCTGACTCACCCAGATGGGAGAGATAATCAACCACAACAACTGGCATCTCTAAGGACCACCTTGAATCTGAAGAGCTATAGTGTTAAATACCAACAAATTGGCATTTTTTATTCACTGGAGCCATTGGTGCAGGGGATTACTTCTCTCTGGTGCAGTACTTGCTATTTTGCATGAAAATCTTGTGGCCCATCCACCACCTGGGACAAAACAGCCCACAGCCCTCTGTCTGATTTATCAATCTGCCAAACAAAGGTGACATTCTGAAAAATTAGGTACAACACTTCTATAATAGGTAGTGAGCCCCTGGATTTGCCTCACTCCCTTTTGGTATTAGGCCTCAGGCAGGCTGCAATCACTGCTGTCTTATCAATTTGGGGATGCATCTGTCCATGACAAAAGTGGAAGCCCAGATACTGTACATCTACAAACCCAACATTTCTTTGGGTTTGCCATGAACCATGCCCATCTCAAGGATGGTACATGCTTGAACAGATCAATTTAACCCCAAATAATATATACAGTTTGGGGAGTGTGTGACATAAATGTAGTGCCCTGATCACTGAGAATCGCATGAGAAACTCCCACACAGGAGATAACGCCAAAGATGTGCTATGTGTGGAAAGGTTGCGCAATGGCACTGCTACCATGTACTGTGTTGCATAATCCACTATTGTGAGTATCACAATGCTGACAAATATAATGGCTCAAAAAATCTATTAGTCCCTTGAATAAGTAAATGTTTGAGGCAAGGTCTAACTGCCACCTCCACTCTATGCTTTTTCCACCAAATTGAGCCATGACTGGAAAAAGCAGATATTTGTGAACATCCCTGTGAATACACCTCAACTTCACCAATTGTGCACCTTCCACAGCCCCACACTGAATCAGACTTTGATGGATCATGCTTCACCAAGGCCTGATGTGTACTCCCACTCGGTACATTCCTGCATGATCAGGGAAACCCATGCTCTTCCCCGCAGTCTGGCAATAAACTGCTCCCACACCACCAAGTCGAGCTTTTCCTTCTGGTTGTGCACCTCCACCTTCAGTAGCCCCTTTCTGCATGCATCCTTTAGCTGCTGGGCAAACGGGAATGGTTAGATAGTCTCCTCCAGAGCCAGTGACTGAAAGCAGTGACTGGTGCTGTTCTGGGAAGTGACCAACTAGCTGGAGGACAGCCCGCTTCAGGTCAGCCTAGATGAGGAGCCTGGCTGACAGCAGCTGCTGGGCTACCTGCTGTGCTTCACTCATGAGGAGTGGCAGAGCACAGACTGCTCAGTGATCTAATGACCACCCCCACACATTTGCCACCTGCTTGAATAGATCAAGGACAGCTTGGTGGGGATGGCATTGGAGAAGTCCACAGTCATCAGTGAAGCAGCGGTGGCAGCATCACTGCTTCACTGATGCTTCACTGATGACTGTGAAGCATCAGTGAAGCAGCGGTGGCAGCATCACTGGACCTCTGAAACAGGTCCGGTAGCACCTGCCGGTCCTTCTGCTGCCTTAGGCACAGTGCCTCGAAGCACTGTGCCTGATCCTGCTGAAGGAAACCAGCACCTTCTGCAGACAGCAGGAATGATGATTCCATCATGGCAGCTTTCCTCTGCATCCCAGGTTTTGGCAGAACTGTAATAAATTTCAGACTAGGGTTACTGGATTCTCAGAGACAGATGGACAGTCCACTCTCTTTATTCACTTTTATGTTGCAATTTTCAGCTGTTTGATTTCTCTCTTTTCTTACTCTGAGACACACATGCTAACGTAAACATTCACTGAATGTCCTGGTATTTCAAAGCATTCATGATGCCATGCACGATGTTCTTTGCACTCACACTCTCTCTCTCTGTTTACCAGTCTCTTCCTTTAAGTACACAAAGGAAGACACATAAATAGGTAACAGTTATTAAAACAGGTGAGTCATGTCACCTGCAAGATTTACCTAACCCCTCTTAGACTTCAGAGCTCACTTGATCACACCCTAATTGCCACAAGTGTGTTATTGCATTTCAAACTCAAAAGGTTGGGATTTCTTTAATTATATATGCTTCTGACTTTTTGTGTCTACTATTCATACATTCATTCATTCATTCATTTGCCAAGTGGCTTTATCCTACTAGGGTGAATTGAAGGATGCAGAATCTCTGCCAACTCTGGGGTAAACCCTGAACAGTTTGCCATTTCATCACACACTCAACCATTCACACTCATACCTAGGGGCAGATTGGAACAGCAAATTAGCCTAATGTGAATGTCTTTGAATTTTGAAAGGAAACCAGATTACCTGGAGGAAACCCAAGCAAGCACATAACAAGCAAACTCCACAAAACACCCTCACTGAGCCTGGGACCTTCTAGCTCTGGGGCAGACATGCTAACCAATACACCTTGGTGCCATCCTGTGAGTACTATTTCATAGTAATAGTTACTGCATATGACATGAATGAATGCATAAAAAATATGCAAAACAAAACTCCCCCTTCACAGCTTTTTTACTAATTTAACTTTTATTTAATTAAGTGTCTTACAAGTGGCATTACCCATAATAGTGGAAGGCCAGCCCCCTCGCTCCAGGGGTCGCCGTTCATCGCCTAATCCAGAGAAGCTCCCAAATGAGAAGGTGCTACGTGTAGGTGACACATCCAAGTGGTCCTCGTGCATGAGGAAAGGCACCCCCATACGGCGTTGTCTCTTCTTCCCTGTGTGGTGAAAAGGAATGGAGCCCTTTCTCTCCCGGTCTTCCCTGCGATTCTTAAACTGAAGGTAAACAAAAGTTTTAAGGTATGCTGGTAGGGAAGAACGGGTTCTTCAGCATTTTCAATCTCAATCTATTAATGTGTGTTAAGGTCCTAGATTTTGCAGACCAACAAACCTTTTTGAAAATATTCATGCTCATATCTGTAGAGAGATCAGGGATGGCTGATCTTCTGAGGTTGGTAATTGAGATTTTGGAGAATGTCTCTGAGCTCAGGGACCTCCCCTCCTCATTACACTTCAGGGTCATGTCCTTAGAACAGAGAGAGTATAACCATAATATTTCATATTCAATTTAATAATCATTGAATATCAGAGCCATGAAAAACAAAATCTCAACATTGGCCAATTGTTGCAAGAAGATATCTGTGGAACTTTTCGGAATTAACTACAATTCTCTCCCAAAATGTGGCCTGATTTTCATATGCAGTGGCTTACCAAAGTATTCTCCCCCTTGCCATTTTCCTTATTTTGCAGCGTGTAATGTAACTCCCACTGTAATTTTTTTTGGGGGGGTGGTTATGTAATGTACCTATATATATATATGCAGTGAGGTCCAGACGTCCCTCTCCCCAACCACTTCCTCCAGCTCTTCCGGGGGGACACTGAGGTGTTCCCAGGCCAGCCGAGAGACATAGTCCCTCCAGCATGTTCTGGGTCGACCCCGGGGTCTCTTCCTGGTTGGACATGCCCAAAAGACCATATCAGGGAGGCGTTCGGGAGGCATTCTAATCAGATGCCCGAGCCACCTCAACTGGCTTCTCTCAACGTGGAGGACCAGCGGTTCTACTCCGAGCTCCTCCCAGACGGCTGAGCTTCTCACCCTATCTCTAAGGGAGAGCCCAGCCACCCTTAGAAGAAAGCTCATTTCAGCTGCCTGTATCCATAATCTTGTTCTTTCAGTCACTACCCAAAGCTCAAGACCATAGGTGATGGTAGGAACGTAAATTGACTGGTAAATTGAGAGCTTTGCCTTACGGCTCAGCTCAGTCTTCACCACGATGGACCAGTACAATCTCCACTTTACAGCAGAGGCTGCACCAATCAGCCTGTCAATCTCCCGCTCCATTCTTCCTTCACTCATGAACAAGACACCAAGATACTTGAACTCCTCCACTTGGGGCAGGACCTCATTCCTGACACGGAGAGTGCATTCCACCCTTTTCCGTCTGAGAACCATGGCCTCGGACTAGGTGGTGCTGATTCTCATCCCGGTTGCTTCACACTCAGCTGTAAATTGCTTCAGCGAGAGCTGGAGGTCTCAGCTTAATGAAGCCAAAAGGACAACATCATCTGCAAAAAGCAGAGATGAGATCTTATGGTCATCAAACCAGAACCCCTCAACACCTTGGCTGTGCCTAGAAATTCTGTCCATGAAAATTATGAACAAAACCGGTGACAAAGGGTAGCCTTGGCGGGGTCCAACCCCCACTGGAAACGAATTAGACATATTGTTACCAATGCGGACCAAGCTCTGGCTCCAGTAATACAGAGACCGAAAGGCCTGTAGCAATGTGTCCGGTATACCATATTCCCAGAGTACACCCCACAAGATAGCCCGAGGGACATGGTCGAAAGCCTTCTCCAAATCCACAAAGCACAGGTTGGGCAAACTCCCATGCCCCCTCCAGGATCCTGTAGAGTGTGTAGAGCTGGTCAAGAGTGCTGCAGCCAGGATGAAAATCCCTGAATCCGAGGTTCAACCGGCGGCCAGATCCTCCTCTCCAATACTCCTGAATAGACTTTCCCGGGTAGGAACCGTGCTTAATCTGGACCTTCATCTAGGACCTGTTTGCCTTGGGTGACCCTACCAGGGGCATAATGCCCCCAACAACATAGCTCCCAGGATCATTAGGACACGAAAACCCCTCCACTACGATAAGGTGGCGAATCAAGGAGGGGAAGTACATTTTAATAATAACTAAATAATTAATTATTTAATTTCATTTGATATTTATTTAATAATTAAAATTTACTTTACAGTATAAATGAACATTCAAACTCTCTGATACACTGCAATATTAAGTTTTAAAGTTATCATATAAGTCCGTCCCCTAGTCCACATGTAACAGGTGTACAGTGTAATCTACCTGTGTTTTATGTGTGTTGACCAGAGATGGAGTTGCAGCCACCATGGAACTGCTCCGTGGTCGTGGCAGGGGTGCTGTTGGGGTTTCCGGAGGGCGCTCAGGCTTCTCTTGCAGAATCTGTCTCAGTCGCTGCAAGTAGAAGATAAGCGCCCAGTGCACACCCTCTTCTGTCCAGTGAGGCTGAAGTAAGCAGCGTAGTACAGCCACATCAAAGTAGGTGGCATAGCGTGCCTGTTGGCACAGAGAGATAGCTCCCGGTGCTGACAACCTGTAAAGAAAAACAAGAGATGGACAGAGAAAATCTGGTTAGAGATCCATGAGAAATAAATATTTTTGCAGCTACCATCAGCCTGCGGTCACACACACACACACACACACACATGCGTGCATGCACACACGCACACACTTTTTTTTTAATTGAATGATGGGAAGAAATATAGATCAGTATATAATTTACAGGAGGAAGCAAAACTCTCATGAATGGAAGCCTTTGTGACAATCATCCGAAAGTGCATGTGTATTCACTCCCTTTGCTATGAAGCCCCTCAAAATTTTTGATGCATCCGATTACCTTCAGAAGTCACATAATTAGTGAAATGAAGTCTACCTGTGTGCAATCTGAGTGTCACATGATCTCTCAGTATAATATTCTCAGCCTTTTCTGAAAGGCTGCAACACCACTAAGCAAGAGGCATCACACCATGAAGACCAAAAAGTTCTCCAAACAATTCAGGGACAAAGTTGTTGAAAAGTACAAATCAGTGTTGGGTTATAAAAAATATCCAAATCTTTGATGATCCCCTGGAGCACCATCAAATCCATTCAAATGAAAAGAACATGGTACCACAACAAACATGCCAAGATAGGGCCACCCACCAAATCTCACAGACCAGGCAAGGAGGGCATTAATTACAGAGGCAGCACAGAGACCAAAGGTAATCCTGAAGGAGCTACTGAGTTCCACAGCAGGGACTAGTGCATCTGTGCATGGGACCACAATAGGCAGTACACTCCATAGAGCTGGGCTTTATGAAAGAGTGGCCAGAAAAAAAAGCCATTACTTAGTGTTAAAAATAAGAACAAGTTTTGAGTTTGCCAAAAGGCATGTGAGTGACTTCCCAAATGTATGGAAGAAGGTGCTCTAGTCAGATGAGACTAAAATTGAAAATTGGTCACCAAGGAAAACACTATCTCTGGCACAAACCCAGCACATTCCATCACCCCAAGAACACCATCCCCATAGTGAAGCATGGTGGTGGCAGCATTGTGCTGTGGGGATGCTTTTCAGCAGCAGAGACTGGAAAACTGATCCGAGCTGAGGGAAAGATGGATGGTGGTAAACACAGGGATATTCTTGAGCAAAACCTGTCTGCCTGCGATTTGAGACTGGGACAGAGGTTCACCTTCCAGCAGGACAATGACCGGTAGCATACTGCTAAAGCAACACTCAAGTGGTTTAAGGAAACATTTAAATGTGTTTTGGAATGACCTAGTCAAAGCCCAGACCTCAATCCAATTAAGAATCTGTGGTCAGACTTGAAGATTGCTGTTCACAAGCGGAAACCATCCAACATGAATAGCTGGAGCAGTTTTCCCTTGAGGAATGGGCAAAAATCCCAGTGGCAAGTTGTGGCAAGCTCATAGAAACTTACCCAAAGCAACTTGCAGCTGTAATTTCTGCGAAAGGTGGCTCTACAAAGTAGAGGGGTGAATAGTTATGCACGCTGAATTTTTTTGTTATTTTTGTCCTATCTGTTGTTTGCTTCAAAATAATTTTTAAAAAATCACATCTTCAGTTGTAGGCATGTCCTGTAAATAAAATGATGCAAACCTTCAAACAATCCATTTTCATTCCAGGTTGTGAGGCAACAAAACAATGAAAAATGCCAAGGGGGTGAATTCTTTTGTAACTTATGTAGCTGATACATGATTATGTATCTGTACCTGTGGTACACACATTATTGCCTATCTTCTAGCTACCACAATTAGCACACAGCTATTCGAAGCTTGGATTATTAAATTAAGGAGAAGAAAAAAGAATTGAAAAGAAAATAAGAAAAGAAAACACACACACACGCACCAAAACATATTAAAATATACCAGTAGGCAGATTGGCTACCCTGAACCGCCCTATTGTCAAATGGCAATACATCAGGGGTCTCCAACCCTGTTCTTGGAGAGCCACCTTCCTGATTACTTTGGTTCCAACCCTAATCATGCAAACCTGACCGATCTGATTATTGCCTTAAGAAGTTCTTCAACATCTGAAATAGGTGTGCTAGATTTTGGTTGGAGATAAAATCTGCAGGAAGGTAGATCTTCAGGAACAGGGTTGGAATAGATGATACCAAATGGCCTACATTGTGGATAGTGCATAGTACCCTATATTTCATCCATTTACTAAACTGCTCAATCCTACTAGGGTGTGGGTTGGCTGGAGCCTATTCCAACCGAATTGAAGGTGGGGTACACTCAGAACAGCTCACCAGTTCATCGCAGGACCGACACTCACACATCCATTCACACTCACAGCCGTGGGCAACTTGGAACACCCAATTAGCCTAATGTGCAAGTCTTTGTAATATGGGCAGAAACTGGAAGATCCAAAGAAAACAATTACTCAAGCACAGAGAGAACATGCAAATTCCACACAGAAACACCCTTACCAGCCATGGGTTTCAAAACCAGAACCTTTATGCTGTGAGGTGAGAAGGCTAATCCCTAAGCCACTTAAGAATCAATACAAAGTTATTCTAAATGATCACATTTCTATGCAGATGGGAGTGATCTGTTCTAGACTTTTGAAACCTTATGGCTGGCCAATTGTCATAATTAAGAGTTAACTGACCTATCTTTAGAGTCAGTGCTATTTTGTTTTTGATACCATGGGATAATCCAAGCAATTCAACCACAGCCTTGAAAAACCTGGTGCCCTCCAGAAGTCCAGCTCCTCCTTAGAGGCAATTACTAAACATCTTAAGGTACTAATTAGTGGGGCTGTTGATGTAGAGGTTAGGGTGCTGGGCTCATGATCGAGAAGTCATGGGTTCGAATCCCTGTTAGACCCCCACCATGCTAAGACCCCTGGGAAAGGGGGGTCTTAACCACAAGTGTGCTGCGGCAGTATAAATTGGTACCAGTAAAAATACTGGGAAGGTAACCTGTGATAGACCAGCGTCCCATCCAGGAGGAGTTGAACTCCTAGTTGTTTCAACCTGATGAGCCAGTAGAAGCAAACAGACTTTAAGGTACTATACACTATAAGGTACGATAATCTATACAGCGGAAAGGGGAATTATGTGAAAATGTTGTTTGTTGACTACAGTTCAGCATTTAACACCATAATCCCCTCCAT
>JAQMYF010000021.1:9222856-9227242 GCA_030014195.1 Neosilurus mollespiculum | reverse complement strand
TGTGTGTGTGTGTGTGTGTGTGTGTGTGTGTGTGTGTGTGTGTGTTGGCCCTGTGATGGTCTGGCGAGCTGTTCAGGTCACTCAGTGTTAGCTGAAATAGGCTCGAGCCACCCTGCAACCCTAATAAAGGATAAAGCAGTTCAAAAAATAAAAAATGATTAGTGTGTAATTGTGTGAGTGAGTGATGTTAAACCCAAATATCTCCCAGCGCCATTCCAAAATTAATGGCAGGGTCTGTAGATTGTTTAAAGTAAGTAACAAAAATCCATGTGTTTAATGTCAACGTTTTAATGTAATAATGGTAATGCAAATACACCTGTGAGAAAAAAGCATTCTAACAAATTATTTAGAAATATCCAGATCTCACCAGTAACAATGTTGCGTGTGGACTTGATGAGAGAAGAGAAGGCAGGAACGTCAGGCTGACGATGCTCCCACATTGGCTGCCAAATGACAAGGCCGCTAGCCAATCGAAATGTAAGATCAGACTCCTGTCCAACACAAAGTAATTATAGATTTTAATGTGTTGCATATTCACTTGCTTTATTGCCTGCATTTTTTTAAAATCATACACCACTTGGTATAACAAGTGTATTTATATTGTTTTATATAATATACAACATAACTTGTTAAACAACACCTTGTTTAAGAACACCTTACTCATTTCACTACCAAAAAAACTGAAGTTGGGCACTCAAGACATAAACAGTGTACTCAATTAATAGGGAAGTATGCTGCCTGGCCAAAAAAAAAAGAGCAGCAATTATTGTTCTGCCTTTAACCTTGATTATAGCGTATCATCACCATGGCATTGTTTATACAAACCTAAGCAACATCACAACATTTATTTCTAACCAGATTTGAATTGGATGGATGACAGGAAAACTGAACCACTCCATAAAGTTTTCTCCAGCACATTATAGACTTTCCATAAGATTAAGGTCAGGACTCTGGGGTGCCAATACATGTTCCTAAGGCTCTTTGCTAGGCTTCCTCTAGCATGCTGACTCTTAGCCAGTATAAATAAATAATAAATTAAATAATTAAATGTTTATTTATAAAAAAATTTTAATTAAATTTATTTTTAATAAAACATTTTAATAAATAAAAAGCTCAGAATTGGTGATTTTTATGCATCGCTTACGTGGCAAACTTAATAACAAATCACCAAATCAGTGTTGTATTAACTAATCATACCATGGCACACAGCTAGCTGAAGCCTAGCTTCGAACAACTCTTTAACAATTTCAGTTCCAATTTTATATCCATCACGGAAGAAAAAGACCACTGATGTGAAAACCTGCTCATTCACTACATTCAGGTCGTCAAGTGACTTCATTTTATTGTCACTTTAATGCTGCTGAGCCTCGACCTGACCAACTGGAGCAACAATGGCATGGAGATTACACACTGAAATGAAGAATAAATGCTCTCCAAAAAAATATTATAATAGAGTGGCCTTTATAAAATATAATTTTGGCCAGGCAGTGTATAATAAATGTCAGAAATTATGCAAAGAAAACAAAGCAGACCTTAATGCGGTTGACAAGAGGGGCAAAGAGAAAAACAAACAGCTCTACAGTGGCCATGTTCTTGTGGTAAAGTTTGGCTCGAGCATACTCGTTCTCCTCTGGGGTGCTGCCATTGTGTTCCAGATGGCTTTGGTTACTCAAAGGCTGGAAGAAGGCACTGCTGCTGCCACTGCTGCCTCCCCCAGACCATCCATGTCCCTGGTCCTGATGGCACTCCTGAGCTGCCTCCAGCAGCATCCAGTGAAGAGTGTGGAGAAGTTTGGTCTCTGCTACACCAAGTTTATCCTGGTGCCCTGGTCAAGACAAAGATTAAAGTTTAAAATGCAGCTTTAAGCAATGACATGCAGAATATAATAATTACATAAAAAAGATGAACCCCAAACTAAAGAATCCTATTATGTAGGACTAGAATGTAGTGCTTTTAAAATGCTGAATTGTTGTATGTTGCACAATGTTATAGTAGTTACTGTTCACATATCACCATTAGAGCGTCCTGGGCTCCAGCCCCATAGCTAACTGGGGGCCTTTCTGTGTGGGTTTACTCTAAGTACCCCAGTTTTAGGTTGGATTAGGTCAACTGACCACTTTATATATGCGCCTGCACTAATATCACGATTATTGGGATGGCATTCTCACGTGACACATTGTTGGACATGCATTGGGTAAACTAGTCCTCCTTTGAGTTTACAATGGCAAATGTGAGAAAGGAAGCTTACAGAGAAAGATTTTCCTGGGGCTTTATTAACCTACAGTGAGATGTCCTAGCACTTAGTGTGTTAGATGAAAAGATGGTTGGAGTGCCGTGGGTTGCCAGTAATTTAAACACGACGACACTTCTGAAGTGCTATGTTGTCCATATTATGCATGTTAGCTACTGTGTATAATGTAATATGTATGTTGTTTTAGTAGAAATTCCACCGACACTAGCTTTTCAACTTGAAACTACCATTATACTTAATCATTATACTTATTAAAAAAACATAAAGTCCTAATACAGTGTTTCCAATCATGGTACTGTAGCATATTATGCAATAATTAAAGCAGGTTAAAATTACATTGATAGCTGCTGGCAAAGAGGTATCATTATTTTTGTACCTGGAAGGCTATGAGGGGGTTGGTTCGTTTCCTCCAACAAAGTGATTAGTGCAAATATTACACTAAAATAGACACTAGCACTCACACCTAGGGGCAATTTAGAATTGCCAGTTAGCCTAATGTGCATGTCTTTGGACTGTGGGAGGAAAACGGAGTATGCGGAGGAAACCTATGCAAACACAGGGAGAGGTCGCAAACTCCACAAAAAAAAAAATCCCGAGCCCGTGACTCAAACCCAGAATCTTCTAGCTGTGAGGTGGATGTGCTAACCGTGTCACGGAGGGGGCATGTTCATGTTTACATCCCTCCCTGGTTGGTGGTGGTCGGATGGAAGGATACTTGATGGGTGGGAAGCGGATATGACTAAAAGTAGTAAAAATGTTTTTTAAAGGCATGTTTAATGTTGTGAATGCTGTAATCAGGGGCCTAATATAAAACAGTGTCTAGATTTAACATTAAAAGAAGTTTCAAAGGAATGAATACTAAACATAAAAACATATCAGCAGTAGGGAAGGCAATTAAAAGAATGATTTTAATAAAATTTTAAGAATTTTAAGAGTTTAAATACAGTATGTGTTTGACAGATATTTGGAATTAGTAATGAAAATTGAGGGATGGATTAACAATGTGTGCTAGTGGCAGAAAAATATCAGACTCTGTGTGTGTGTGTGTGTGTGTGTGTGTGTGTGTGTGTGTGTGTGCGCGTGTGTGTGTGTGCGTGTGTGTGTGTGTGCGCGCGTGCGTGCGTGCGTGCGTATGATCGTAAGCAGGTTTAAGGCTTAGTTTTCATACCTAACTTGTTGCGGTTGGAGAGGAGGATGGCAGTGCAGTGGAGGACATGAGGCAGTGCGGCTTGCACGAGTTCCCAGCGTGTGATGCTCTGGATAGCCTCTGTGAGAGCTGGAGAAAGCCCATGGAGCTTGTTCTCCACTAACACTCGCTCAAAAGACTACAAGAGAAGTACAAATACACAATCACGGGGATATCAAACAGCTGCTGAAGTGTCTTACTTAAAACATAATTTTCTGTTACAACTAATGTAGCAACAATTCCCCAGCAATAACATTATGACTTAACAATAATATTTTAACTTGGGCATCCTGTTAAGTGTTTTACTTGATAATCTGGACAGGGTCCAAAGGAAATTATTGAATTTATTGGTTATCAGTCAGACATGACTGATCTTGGTTATATTTTTCACATGATTAAAAACAGCTGTTTAATAGGGTGTGTGTGTGTGTAAACTTGTTATATCCAGCGTTTATTGTGTAGCCAGGAGGCTTTATAATCCATCTGTCTGTACATACTGTACAGTATTTTGTTTTAAACAGTGCAGTTTTTAAATAAATACCTGCTCATATAATAAACAACAAGAGCAGTCATGTGAAAGTACCCAAGGTGTAATATGGGAAAGGGATGGGTGAAGGGAAGAAATATCACAAATGAACACTGAGTACTCACCACACAGGAGGCTTCATACTGCTTCCCTAACTTTGGTCGCAAAAATGCACTGAAAATAATAATAATAATAAAAAAGGATCATATTAGAGATTTAAAATGTTGTTAATTATTATAAACTGCTTTATTATTATTATTATTATTTAATTTGGATCAGTGGTGGCTCAGTGGTTAAAGCTCTGGGTTAATGATCTGAGGGCTGGTGGTTCAAGCCCCAGTACCACCAAGCTGCCACTGTTTGTAGAAATGAGCTAAAAATGTTAGTTGCTCTGGATAAGGGCGCCTGCCAAATGCTATAAAT
>JAQMYF010000021.1:9210356-9220356 GCA_030014195.1 Neosilurus mollespiculum | reverse complement strand
GTTTTGGCCAAAATATGCAAGTGATTAATAGTCACTAAGTGAGTGAGTGAGATTATTCATCATCATCATCATCATAATAATAATTCATTCATTTATTCATTTTTTGAACCTCTTAATACTAATTAGGGTTGCAGGGAGGCAGGCGCCCATCTCAGCTGACTCTGGGTGAGGGCAGAGTACACCCTGAACAGCTCACCAGGCCATTGCAGTAACAATAATAATAATAATAATAACAGTGCAATCTGATTTGTCTGCTTGGGCTTATAAATCATTAAAAGACATGGAAAAGAAAACCCTAAAAATCTCATTTTAAGTAGTGTTTCTTGTGTTTCTGTATAATGTATACAAAAATCCCTTTAGGGGGCGCTTGTCCACTTCCATTTCCATGTAGTAGGCTATGTACTAACCTGCAAATAAGTAGGATGTACAGACACCAATAGCTACACAGCACTTAACTCAAGGCTGTGAGCTCACCTGACCCACCTGTTATGGTTTAATTGTGCAAAAAATAAATAAATAATTTATTTACATAGATAGATGGATGGATACTTTATTCATCCTCCATAGGGGGAAATTCAACATGTCCAGTAGCTAAAATATACACCAAATATTCACAAATCCTCAGTAACCTCAACATACACAAAAACACAAAACCACAATAAATAAATGGGTGAGTGAAAACAGATAAACAGGTGAATAAAAACATCATAAAAATAAACGAGTATCTTATTTGTACTGAAAATGTATACTACTTGAATGAGGTAATCCCTGTTAAAAAGCCTAATGGCTGTAGGGACAAAGTATTTCCTGAACCTCTCAGTCCTGCCCCTCAGTGAGATAAGCCTCTCCCTTCAGCTGCTTCTCTGACCTGTCAGGATGTCATTGAAGGGGTGTTTATTATTCTCCATCATTGCATGCAGCTTCCTCCTTATCCATTGCTGCACCACAGTTCTGAGTGTCCAGCCCCCTGCCTATCACAGAACTGGCCTTTTTCACCAGATTGTCCATGCACCTACACTTCTCAGTAATGCCACAATATATGAGAAAAATCTCATTTTTATTCGCATTTCCCTTGTTTCTGCATAGTAGAAACTCAAAGAGAGTTTAAGTGACCTTTTACACAACTCTGCACCTGCTCACGCATGCTCTCGGAGCCCAACTGCCATGACGACAAAATAAACAGACAGGGTGATTCGTATACTACCACCCACCTCTCCTTTTTTTTTTTTTTTTTTTTTGTGTCTGTGGTGTACAACAATGGCTAACTTTTTCCAAGATTATACACCACTGCTTTTGCCTAAAAGGGCAAAAAAAGAAGTAAAAAATCACCAATGTAATATGTTTTGAACAATGCTATTTTAGGCAAAGAGAACCAAATAAATTATCCCAACAAGTATATTGAGGTAAATGTAGCATAGCCTAAATGAACTTCAATCCATATGGAATGGTTTAGCAAGTGAAGAAATAAAAAAATACAGTAGTGTGCAGTGATTATACATTTAAATAAAGAAGATAAATCAAAAAATCACATACTATTCAATTATTTATTAAATAAAATTAAAAATAATTAGAGAATCACCTTGTAATTTGCATTTCTAAAAACCAAACCATCACAAGTTTGAGAGTTCTTAGACAGACTGCTTAATCCTATTAAAAATACAGGGAGGCTGGAGCCTCTCTCAGCCAACTCCGGGTGAAGGCAGTGTGAACTCAGGGTACAGCCCACCAGACCATCACGGGGCCCAGCCAAGCTGTCGGATTTGGTTAATTGAAACAAAACAGCCTCAACAAGAGGTTTGTCCAAAAAAAAAAAAAAAAAAAGTTTATTTATAAAGTTTATTAAAGAAGGAAATCTAACATGGTCTGGCAAAATATAAGATCTAAAGAAATGTCATCCTGGGATATGGATGAACATAATATTCAGGGATAAATCTGGTCATGGAGATTATGCTGCAATGTTTGGTTAGTGTCCTTAAAATAAAACAAACATGACTGACCAAACAGAGCAACCGTATGATATATGGGTTGCATCTCAGGTAAAGGAGAACATCGATACACGGGTGTACACTAAAATTTTGGACAGTTTTATTTTAGAAGATAGGATTAATGACAAAGTCATTTTTTCAGGATGACTGTAGATCTTTTCACAGCACAGCAGGTTTTAATGCTTTTCTTCGGTAAGGGCAGATCAACTCAGGGACATCACCAGCAACCCGTCTGGATCTTAGTCAAGGTGAAAATTATCTATAGATTTTAAAATGTTTGATCTAGCGCATCATCCATCTATTTTCCTCTGCTTCGAGGTCAGGTTGCAGAAACAACAGGTCTAGAAGGGAACCCCAGGTATCCCTCTCCCCAGCAACACTCTCCAGCTCCTCCTGGGCGACCCTGAGATGTTCCCATGCCAGGCAAGATATATCCTACAGCAAGGTCTACCCCCTTGCCATACCTCCTCGCAGGTGACATTCCCAGAGGCGACCAGGAGGCATCTTAATCAGATGCCCGAACTAACTCAGCTGAATCCTTTTAAATCGGAGGAGCACCGGCTATACCCCAAGCTCCATCCTAATGTCTGCGTTCCTTATCTTATCTCAAAGGCTGAGCCTAGACACTCTGTGAAGGAAACTCATTTCGGCTGATTGCATCCACGATCTCATTCTTTTGGTCAATAAGTTTTGCTTTTCAGGTGAGCTGTGCATCACCATTGTACCAGCAGTCATGAACTCTACTTGAACTCCTCCACTTGAAGCAAAGACTTGTCCCCATCTCGGAGGGAGCAATCCACACTTTTTCCGGTTGAGAACTATGACATCAAAGTTGGAGGGGCTGACTTTCATCCTGGCTGCTTCACACTCCACTGCGAGCCACTCCAGAGCATACTGAAGGTCACCTTCTGAAGAAACCCTTTCATTCATGCAATTTAATCCGTAGGAATCCAGTCATCCCTGCAACATGTACTGTATATCTGCATTACATCCACAATTGTACAAATATCGATTGGTGGTTTCTACAGGAAAAAAATTTGCATACAAAAAGGAGGAAATCTCAATTATTAGTATTTATTCAATCACAACTCAATGCAATGCAAAAGACATTTAAAAAAAACACAAACAGAAGGTTGCTGCCGTGCTGCTATAAGAAGCAAGTGTTCACAAAATGCAGGACCTTTGACTTAAGTTGTCTTTTAAGAACTTTTCGGATAGCATTCATGGTAACATTTGTCGTCGGTTCATCATCAATCAAATCAAACAAATTGGGCTACAATCACAGGTTTATAAGCTAGGACAATAGGACTGCCAGTTATCTGCCTTTAAGCCCGGGCCAAAATATTAGGAAGCAGAAACCAGTAATCCTGTTTGAGAAAGAGTAAATGTGTGAGTCGTCATATCAAACATATGTCAAACATGACAGGTTTTTACATGATTTGCTATTATCACTTTCAGATCACCATGTTGGTTGTGGGACAGTATCACCCACAGATATGGCACACCAACTACACAATGTTCATTTCTTGGTAAAACAAGGCATCGGTTAAGGATCTGGGTTACCAATCAGAAGGTCATGGGTTCAAACCCCAGTATCACCAAGCTGCCACTGTTGGGCCCTTAAGCAAGACCCTTAAACATCAAATACTAAGTTGCATAAATGAGATGAAAGGTGTAAATCACTCTGGATAAGTCTGTCAGGGGTTTTTAAACATGACCTAGTGGCCCATTCACAGCCAGAGTTTCAGCAGTGTGAAGAAACTAGGAATTTAACTCATCCTGGAAGGAACGCTAGTCCATCACTGGTTACCTTTCCAAAATTTTTACTGGTTCCCATTTATACTGCTGGGTGGACAGAGGCCCATTTGTGGTTAGGACCTTGGCCAGGGGTCTTAGCACAGTGGGGGTCTAACAGGGATTCAAACTCACAACCCCTTTATCATGAGCCCAGCACCCTGACCACTACACCACCGGACCCTCTGGATAAGGGCGATAGCGTAAATGTAAATTGCAAATGTGAAAAAAAAAAAATTGACACAAAACTAATTTCAGCATTTTAAATAAATTACAAGCATAATTTATATTAACTCATTGTTCGAATATATTCCATACATCGCCTGACCCTAGAGGAAATTAAAAGAAACTGGCCCATATCAAGGCTCCACCCTGCATTTTATGAATTCATGACTTCATATTACAAATACAGAACCTTTATGTAATGGGTCATTTTGATAATTTAAAGAATTACAAAATTGTCAAAGTGAACCTCATTTAAAATACACTGCCCCTCCAAAAAACAGGGAAGAGCTGAGCACCGAAATATTTTGCTGGAGCACCTTTAGCTTTGATTGCGGCATGCAATCTCCATGGCACTGTTGCTTCCATCGGGGCTCAGCAACATTAATGTATCAATAAAATGAAGTCAGCTGATGACCTGAATGTAATAACTGACCAGGTGGTGGCTCATTGGATAAGGTTCTGGTTTACTGATCTGAAGGTCAGGGGTTCAAGCTGCAATATGACCAACCTGCCAATGTTGGGCCCTTGAGCAAGGCCTCTAACCCTTAACTGCTCAGTTGTATAAATGTAATTTATACACAAATTCTGTGTCAGGGAAAGAGTGGTTCAGGAAAAATAAGGAATCATTTTCACACATGTATTGGCACCCATGAATCCTGACCTTAACCTTATTGAAAGTCTTTATGTGCAGGAGTTGTTCAATTTTCAGTGGAAAATAAACTCTGGATGGAAATAAATGCTGTGATGTTGCTTTAATTTGTGGACTCAACACTATGGCAATTATTTGCTTTAATCAAGGATAAAGTTGGAACAACAAAATATTAGAGTGCAGTGTAGTGCGGTGGACGGGTGGTGTATTTGCAGTTTCACACCGAGGGGTGACTATGTGTAATTTATTCTGGAAAAAGGAAATCAACACTAGAAATGTAAAAAAAAAAAATTAAAAATCTAGGAGAAATTCTTATTAATTAACTATACCTTATTAATTATGTTATTAATAAATACTCGATTTATAAACCATCAACATAATTAAATTCCAGGATCATTAAATTCATAAATTCTAGGATCATTATCATAAATTAGAATCTACAAAATATAAACACACAGGTATCACTTCACCATTCACAGAGGACCCATAGTCACACATACCAGGGTCCAGACAGTTATCAATGCGCATCAAATGTACCTCAGTATACTGATAAGGACACTATGGAGACATCCCATTAGCCTTCACAGGTTTTTTTATCCAAACAGTCCCAAGATATTAAAATTGTCATATTTTGGCCAAAAATAATGAGTGGTGGGTGTGGCCGACGCCTCATGTGCGTCGTGTCTTGGGCCGTTTGAATGAGCGCTTGGCGTCATCCACGGCTTGTACGTCATTGGTGGTCTGAGCCAGGCTTCGAACACCTTGAATGCGGCTAAGCAGCTGCAGGAAGAGCGGAGTCACCTGCAGACCATACAAGGCATGTCATTATTTTAAAGGGATTGAATAATTTTGTAAATATTTGTCCCAACTGTATAACCTTTGTGTATAAGTGGCAGTGCAGTGAGTGTAGCTTGTTTTAGTTAAACAGCCATATATTGGTATCATTATTAACAGTCAAGAGCAAGAAGTAGGTTTAAATCTATTGCTGGGGCATTCCACAGTATTTACAGCTGTGCTAAAAAGTTTACATACCCAGGCAGAATTTGTGATCTTTTCAGAGAATATGAATGATAATACAAAATCTTTTTTCACTCATGGTCCGTGATTGCGTGAAACCATTTATCATCAAACGAACATGTTTGCTGCCCTGCAATGGTCTGGCGAGCTGTCCAGGGTGTACTCTGCCCTTGCCCCGAGTCCACTGAGATGGGTGCCAGCCTCCCCGCGACCCTAATCAGGATTAAGCGGTTCAGAAAACGAACGAATCATGTTTGCTCTTTTTAAATCATAATGACAGCAGAAACTAACCAAAGGACTTAATCACCCTGACCAAAAGTCTACATACCCTAGTTCTGGGCTATTCGATTGGTGGCCCGGGAGCCGGGTCAATTTGTACAGGCACTTTAAGTTGGCTATTCCATTATTTTAAAAAGTAAAAAAATATATATTATTAAAAAAATAAATTAAAAATATAAACTTTTTTGGATGGTTCTGTCACAACTGTTTCTCACCAGGTTTACCCCGCCTCACTGTCTCACAACCTGTTATCTGGGACTTTTGAGGTCTCTGCTCTCCACATGCTCTTCCCACCGATAATCTTATTGTTGGCACAATGGCCTGGTAACTTGAACAAAACGTCTCTTTTTACTTTAAAAAAATCGAGAAGAAAGGAGAACAGGTGGTTTAACAATGAATGGACAGAGAAATATTTTTATATCTGTCTGCTCGAAGACAGAACTCGAACAATTGTGTCAAATTATATTCTTTACATATCGATATGTAAATATGATTTGGCTCACCTGGATGAATCACCCAACATGGTATATATTGCCATTTGAATGTAGAAATGCTTTGGGCCTATATGTCTTGATACAGTACAAAGCACTAATTTTATTAGGCATTTACAAAATACACTATGTGCACTTTGACGATACTTTAATATTAATAATATAATAATATAATAATATTGAGGTCAGGAGACTGAGATGGCCATTCCAGAACTTTCACTTTGTTCTGCTGTAGCCAATGACAGGTTGATGTGGCCTTGTATTTACGATCATTTTCATGTTGGAACGTCCAGGTACATCCCATGCACGGTTTCCGGGCCCATGAGTGCAAATTTACCTCCAGTATTTTCTGATAACATGCTGCATTGATCTTGCCATCAATCTTGACCAAGCTCAATTTTGAGAACTGGATATAGTAGCAAAACAGTGCATATTTGCAATCACTTTGAAATCTCTATTATCACAATTGAACACAAGGGAATATTACAATTTATTTCATGACTTAAAAACCAAATACTGTGGAATGTCCCTGCTACAGATTACGGCAAGTTTCTGAATAAACAGTAAACAGTTCAGACAGTAGCAGGTTGTACAGAAAAGGAATCTTAATACATATATTTAAAAAATATAATTAAATTAATTAATAATAAAATAGACCACAGGGGTACAGACACTCCCAATAGCAGGACCCTTTGACAAGCATACGGCTTACCTTCCGTGATGGCGGGAGCTAAAAATACAGTGTTGATCATTTCTTACAAGAAAACGGTCATCTAAATACTTCGGCCAAATAGTTTGAGTAAAGCCATAGTAGCTAGATTAGTGGTTAGCATGTCCGCCTCACAGCAAGAAGGTCCTGGGTCTGACTCCCAGACTTGGCAAGAGTCTCGTGCTTGCGTGGGTACCCAACTTCCCCTGGGTGTGAATGTGAATGGTTGTGTGTGTGTTGGCCCTGTGACGGATTAGCAAGCTGTTCTGGGTGTACCCCGCCTTCGCCTGAAGTTGGCTAATATAGGCTTCAGCCTCCCAGTGACCCTAATAGTAGGATTACACGGTTCGACAAATGAGTGAGTGAGTGATGAGTGTTTCAAAAGAAGATTAAAATGAATAATTACCCTTTCATGATTATACGCGACCAGCAAAAGCAGCAGAGTTAGAGGCAGTGCTATGTAAGATCCCTGAGCAACCTCTTGATCTGGAAGCTTTCGCTGTGAACAATAATTCGAAACAGCATGTACATATTCATTAATGCCTAGTTTTCTACTACAAATGACTTAAAAACAACATAAAATGGATGTCAGAGTGCAGTTGATTCTGTATAATTACATCGTTCCAGTAAAAACTAAGCTAGGGAGGGAGCTATTAAATGTTTACAGCAGCCAATAGGTCCGTTCCTAACTGAAGGCAGCTAGTGGTTCAACATGGAAAATCATGTAGACAGCCGTGAACCAGTTTTATTTCCAAGCACAGAAACACAGACATGCAGTGGGGCTTGCACTAACTGGCTAACAGCTTCTAGGCCATGTGGGTCTAACCCCAAACAGGCCAGCTGCAGACAACCACTGCAGGGTTAACATCGGACAGGCGGGATAGCAGCTGGACTAACACCGGACAGGCTGGCTAGAGGCTAACCAGTGTGGGGTTAACACCGGACAGGCCAGATAGCCGTATACAGTGGAGATCATGGCTGTATGGAACACTTTGGAAAACAATTTTCAAATACATCTCGACATTTAAGACATTAGAGCCAGAACGTGAGCCAACAAAGTAAATAATTCACTGTGACATAACATTTTATCTACTGATGTTCTCTCTAAAGATGGTGGAATTCTTGCCACACACTGCAGAATTATTATCAACACTGTTCTCATGTCTGCTGTCTGATATTCTGAAATAACGGCTGGTCAGTAACTGGAAGAATTTATAGTCTTGTGGGAGCGGCATAAAAATTCAATGTAGTAATTAATTGGACACGAAATTTAAATGTAATAATATCCTTATAGTGCCTTTTCAGCATATAAAAGAAAAATTAACAATTAACAAGAAAATAAACTTAAAACCTAAAAAAAATTATTTTTCTTTCATTTCATGTGGCATTTAAAGCCTGGCATTCTAACCATAGACATTTCTGTGTGTACATACAGTCGGGTTGAAAGTGAGGGTCACATGTTTATGGTATCCGGAGGATGTGAAGGAGACTTGAGGAAGTTTAAAGTCGTACTGGGAGCGAGGAAGAGTAGTGTCCAACATTAAAACATAGCTCTGCAGTGAGAAAATCAATATGATTAGAAAGTTATAATGAATGTTACACATAAAAGAGAAGTAGCTCTCTCTGTGTGTGTGTGTGTGTGTGTGTGTGTGTGTGTGTGTGTATGTGTGTGTGTGTGTGTGTGTGTGTGTGTGTGTGTGTGTGTGTGTGCGCGCGCACGCTCGATTGGGGGGTAAATTTACCTCTCCATCACGTGGAAGAGGGGAGAAGTGAAAGAAAAGTGATTGGCCCAGTGACACACTTTGGAAGGGACTGTCGAGGTTGTCACTCTTGTAGAGCTTCACCTGGAGATGAACAGAAGTTTGTTACTAATTTCACAACAAGCCACTAGATTTCAGAAATATTAATACAAGAAATAATACCAGGGAATATTCTTACCAAGAGTGTTGGAAGATGCTCAGATGAAGTTATAATATTGCCACTCAGGTCAAACTGATTAATTTGTCTGAAGGCGATGATATTGACCCCATCAATGTCACTGCTACCCACCTGCTCCGTACATACACACATTTGATATTTATAATTGTTAGAAATGCTTTTTTGTATAGCAAGTAATACATATAATAGTTTTACCTCTATGGCTTTGTGCTGAGGAAGTGCTCTCTCTATGTGGTCATTACCCTCTCCACTCAGCTGAATGATATAAGTGCACCCAGGCTGGAGAAAAACAAGGGAGAAAAAGAATGATAAAATCATTTAAAAACACTATTTGGACAAAAGTTAATGGACACTTGACCAACAGACCCATATGGAGCTTCTTCAACATTGGTGCTACAAAGTTAAAAGCAAACAATTGCACAGAATGTCTTCGTCTGCTGTTGGGTTACAATTTCCCCTCATTACAACAAAGAGGCTCGAACTTGTTCCAGAATGACCACCACCCTGTGTTCACAGTGAGCTCCATGACGACATGCCTTACCAAGGTTGGAGTGGGAGAACGCGTACCCGTCTGCACAGAGCACTGAGCTCAACCCCACTGAACACACTTGGGATGAACTAGAATACAAAGAGCCCCAGGTGTTCCCCGCCTGACAAGATCACAAATTCTCACAGCCACACTCCAAAATCTAGTGGAGAGCCTTCCAAGAAGAGAAAAATTTTTATAACATTAAAGAGGAATGAAACCTGGAGTCCAACTATCAAGAAACACATAAGTGTTATGGTCAAGTGTCCACAAACTTTAGCCATATAGGGTATCTAAAAATCAAATTCAAATTTGTCACATACAAATTATACACAGTACAATATGTAGTGAAATGCTTAGTACAACTGTCCAGAATGTAAAGAATAA
>JAQMYF010000021.1:9191261-9207230 GCA_030014195.1 Neosilurus mollespiculum | reverse complement strand
GGACGTCTGGGAGTCACTGCTTAGGCTGCTGCCCCCGCGACCTGACCCCGGAACAAGCGGAAGAAGATGAATGAATGGTATGAATAAGAGTTCATTGTTCCAGCAATGATGGCAGGCTATCCTGGCCCAGATGCAGCAAAACAGGCCCAAACCATTACACTACATTATTTCCTTTCTCCAAAAATAATGCCTCTCATTTAAACTTCATTTAAAGTTCTATTTTGGTTTCATTCCTCTACAAAACACTTTTTTCCCAATATCCTTCTGGCTTTTCTTAGCAAACTGCAGACTGGAGGCAACACTCTTGTTGGAGAGCAATGAATAAAGCTCCCTGAACTGTGCTATGTACACCACTGTTGTTCAGTCTTCTCCTGATTGTGGCCAATGTGAGATAAGCTCGGTGACCTCGTCAACTATTACACGCATTGCTCACTGAGTGATCTTTATTGGTCAACCAATCCAGGAAAACAGTGGTCTTGAATTTCTTTTGTTTGAACATTTCTTTGACAGTGGACTTGGTTTGAGACTTGGATGAGACGGTGAAATGGTTTTGAAATCCTTTCCAGCCTGATGAGCAGTAACAACTCTTTCGTTTGAGGTCCTCAGAAATCTTTTTTCATGCCATGATACACCTCCAAACACATGCTGTAAAGATCAGACTGCTCCTTATATAAAACAGGGCGCCTATTCACACCTGATTGTTATCCCGTTGATTGAAAACAACTCATTACATGAACTCAAAGAATTCATGCCCAAATTTTTTTTTGTATGATTCCATATTTATAATAGTTGCTTACCAGCAATCCTCGAAGTCGGAACCTGCCTGCTTCATCAGTCACTGTGTCTTCACTGTACATGCTGCACTCACCCTGGCCCACTGCCTCTACAGCCACCCCCTGCTCAGCATCACCACCCAGAGAGTGCACTGTGCCGTAGCAACTGTACACACAAGAAAAATCAAGTTAATACCAAAAATAGTGAGATGGCCACGCCGTATCAGGCTCACAATTTTACCAATGAATTCTGAATGTCTACAAATCGGTCCTGTGATACATTTGCTCAGAATATTCATTTAAGTATTTAAAAAAAGTATATAAAAACATACAATTATAAAAAAAAATTTAAAAGTATACAAAAAGTATAACTGATCAGTTTAATTAGTACTGAACTTGCAATCTCCAGGTTGATAGTCATGCAACTTGTAGATGCGCCACTTGAGAGCCTTGCCATGATTTGTGCCAATGGTGTCCCGATATTATTTTAAAAAAACCTGTGAATTTACCAGAAATGTGACCAGAATGTCTCTCAATGTTGCTCCCGTTATTTAAAAATTTTATTCCAATGTTAAACCGGTCACAAACTATGTATATCGACATTACTCTGATTTTTTCTCTTGTTCCCCCAATGTACTCCAACCATTAAAAACCCACGGAAAATTTTCAACACTACCAAAGCATGTCATTCCTCATTGAAGTTTTCTAATGTTTTCCGATGTGTACCGATGTCTTCCAATGTTCTCCAAATTCTTCTAACGTCAAAATATGATCAGTACAGTGTGAGTGCATGAGTTTAATAAAAACATTATTTGAAATGACTGTCTATATTACCAAAAGTGGAAGCCATTTAATATTTATATCTGGAATTCATGTATTCCTGAAATGTTGCTTTGAGAAAATACTAACTGTAAAAAGATACAAATAAAAATTGAAACATGAAAAAAAAAATTACAACTTATTGACTGCTTTTTCCTCTCTTGAACAGTCATAAATGTACAATATGGCCAAATATGTGGGGCATCTGACCATCACACATTCCGTTCAAGCTTTATTCCCCTTTGCCATTATAATCCCTTCCATGCTTCTAATAAGGCTTTCCATAAGATTTTGGAGCCTGGTTGTGGGGATGTGCCGGGATGTGAAAAGGCGGCCTGGAGTGCAGTCAGTACACTGATTCATCCCAAAGCTGTTCAGTGGAGTTGAGGTTAGCCTCTGTGCAGGCCACTGAAAACTTGACAAGCCATAACTTTGTGGACATTACTTTGCTCTCTGGGGCATCGTCATACTGTAACGTTTGATTTCAGTTAGTTTCAGTGTAGGGAAACTGTTATGCTACAGCAGGCAATGACATCCTACATAGTTGTGTGCTTTCAGTTTTGTCTTTCAGTTCAAAAGTCTGGGAATATATTGATTTAGGCACTGTCGAGCTCCCAATAGATATCTCTACTGATAGATGGCTAAGGCTGGTGTTATAAGAGTAGTGCAACTCCTTTAAAGGTTGAACAGCTTCTTATTGTGCATGTGTAGTTAATCGAGAGATTAACTCCTCTGCGTTTCCCGCAGATACAATCACGAGCAAAAGCTTTTTCTGTTCACTGCCCTTCGCTCACTGATTTCCACTTTTATTTGTATCACCTGTGTTGTTAGTTTAGTTATCCATTTAAGGAGTTAATGTTTACTCAAGCATCTGATTTTGGTGTATGCTGCATGAACGTTTATCTTGCATGAACAAGCGAGTTTGTCTCCCTACCTTAGTTAGATTGTGTGTTTTATTCTGTGTGAGTCTAAGCAGTGGTGTATGAGCCCTATTTTTTTTGGGTTTCAGTTTTGATATTAAAAATAAATCTGTTTTTTTATTGTTGCCCTTCTTCATGCAAGTCAGTGACACACAATAGCCAATCAGCATTAACTCACTGATGGGGCAGCATTAATGGCTTTCCTGTGGTGGGCATGTGCGGACACGGGACAAGCAGCCAAGTCAGGTTCTATGCCTATGGTGCGCTACTAAGGAGCTCCACTTGTATACATATTTTTAATAAACTATCTTTTTATACATGTATTCTTCTTTTATTTTATGCACTTGACTTGGTATAATCTGATGATCCTTCCTGGATCATCTGGACAAATGCTCTCATATACACAGGCAATAATACACAAGAAAAATCCGATATTCTGTTCTTCAGTTAAAAGTTCAGTTAAAAATCAATATAACAAGTTTGCTTAAAAAAATATCATGACCTAGGGAAAAATATTTAACAACCTTTTTGTTTAAAAATTTTAAAGCATTCTAAATTCTGTTTATTATAGCTTTAAATGGGAAGATGTTCAAGATGATGACAAACGTTTCAAGCCCACTGTACACCTCTTCACTGGCATGATGTACCTGTATGCAGTTTTGAAGCCTATTATAGGGATGCGGAGACTCTGGCCTTCCTCCACGGTGATCATCTGAGCAGAGGGCTCAAAGCGAAACTCCTTCATCATGGGTTTGAAGTAGTACTGGCCAGGACTCTGTAAAAGGAGGTTTAAGTTGAGAGAATTAACTATGAGAAGAAAAACACTTCTTTAAGTGCTATTACTTTAACCTTTATATAAACTGGCCTGACATGGCGCAGTTCTGACAGGGTTTCAGCTTGTTGCAAACCATGTTGGACCACAGTGATGTCATCTTGACACTGTGATGGTGTTCGCCATCGACTGGCACTGATCATCATAAACCATGAGATTTTCATAATGTTTAAAATTTCATGGGGGTTTTTAAAAGTGTGTACATTTTTACATTTACAGTATTTGGCAGAAGCTCTTATCCAGAGCTTACAATGATCATTTTGATACAACTGAGCAATTGAGGGTTAAGGGCCTTGCTCAAGGGCCCAACAGCGGTCACAGTAGGGATTGAACCGCTGACCTTTGGATCAGTAACCCATTGCCTTAACCACTATGCCACCACTGCCGTGTTGGCTGCCGTGTTCCCAATTCATAACCTCTCTGAACTGTGTTCCATACATACTCATTGCAACCTATTCAATTTGTGTATTTGCCTACTGATCACTCTTGTTTTGCCACGCTGGTGTCATTTTAGACCACGCTAAACCGCAGTGTTTTGCCACAACGCTGTTATATTTTGGTGGTTCAACACGCATCGAAACCACCCTGAGAACCGCCCCTGTGTGAGGCATGTTTTATACAACCCATGGCAAAAGTATGGAATCACCTCTTCTGGAAGATGTTCATTCAATTGTTTAATTGTGTAGAAAAACAGACATGCCACAAAACTGTTTTCATTCCAACCATCTGGCTTTATGAAACACTTAGAAAAATTAAAAAGAAAGAAAACTGTAGTCAATTGCAACTGTTTTTACACATCAAACAGAGAAAAAAAAAAAATGGATTCACCGTGTACTTTGCAGTTCTACAACAAACACCTGCATGTGATTATATCTGCTAATTGGTCTGCAGTTAAAAAAATAGTGCTTGCACACCTTAGTGAGCTGTTGAACCAAGCTGATCAACATAAATCACGGCTCCAACACGAGAGATGTCAGTTGAAACAAAGGAGAGGATTATAAAACTTCTTCAAGAAGGTAAATATTCACGGAATGTTGCAAAAGATGTTGGTTGTTCCCAGTCAGATGTGTCTAAAATCTGGACCAAATACAATTAAATGGGAAGGTTGCAAAAGGGAAGCGTACCGGTAGACCAAGGAAGACATCAAAGAGTCAGGATAGAAAACTTAAAGCAGAATGCCTCGAAAACAGAAGATACACAACAAAACAAATGAGGAACACATGGGCAGAAAGTGGAGACAGTGTCTGTGACCAAACTGCAAGAGATCAACTAAAAGAGAAAATGGGATTTACATCCAGAAAAGCCAAACGAAAACCATCATTACATCTAAACAGAAAAAAAACAAGGTTTCAGTGGGCTGATGGATTTCAGTGGGATGACTGGATGAGAGGGATATTCAGTGATGAATCACGAATCTGCGTTGGGAGGGTGATGATGCAGGAACTTTTGTCTGGTGCCGTTCCAATGAAATTTATAAAAACAACTGCCTGAAGAAAACATGCAAATCTCCACAATCATTAATAAAATGAGGCTGTATGACAGGTAAAGGTACGGGAGACATGACAGTCATTACATCCTCTATTCACAAGTTTATACTAAGATCTTGGACACTTTCATCAGTATGTTTGGTGGTGACGACATCATTTCTCAGGATAATAACGCATCGTGCCGTAGGGCAAAAGCTGTGTACACTTTCTGTCAAGAAAGACATAATGTCAATGGCATGGCCTGCAAATAGTCCGGACCTCAATCCAATTAAAAATCTCTGGTGGAAATTAAAGAAAATGGTCCACGACAAGGATCCAACCTGCAAGGCTGGTCCGGCAACTGCAGTAAGAGAAAGTTGGAGGCGGATTGATGATGAATACAGTTTGTCGAGAGTTAAATTCAGGCCTCAGAGAATTCAAGCTGTTATAAAATCCAGAGGTGGTACAACAACGTAATAGTGGTGTTTTTGTTTGGTTATTCCACTGATTGCATATTTTTTTCCTATGTTTTGTCTGTAAAAAAAAAAGTTTTAATTGACAATTTCCTTTTACAATTACAATTTGTAAAACAAAGTGTTTCCTAAATCCAGAAGACCAGTACGTTAAATGGAAATAGTTTTGTGGCATGTCTGGGGTTGGGTTTTTTTCCCTACACAATTAAACAATTGAATGAACATCTTCCAAGATTGGTGATTCCATACTTTTTGCCAGGGGTGGTATAAACTTAGGAGTCTTTTCACTTTCATGGAGATGAGAGAAGGAGCAGAATATCAATACTGCAGTAGTTCGATTAAACATACAGACAGATGTTAAACAACTACAGTGGCAAGATCGAGTAATTGAACACATATCTTTTAATATGGTCTGATCTTCATACACAGTACAATAATGAACTAACAACCTGTTTTATCTAATAATTATAATCTTTCACCTCTTCAGTGCACACACATTAAACATTCACAGAATTAGGGGGAAAAAGTAAGTGAAACCATGGATTGAACTGGTTAAACACACTTTGGCAGCAATAACCTTAAATAAGTGATTCCGGTAGCCTGGATCAGATATACAAATTGTTTAATAAGCATATTTGCTCAACCATATACTTAAGCTGTCAAAAGTGTTGTAGTGTGTCAAGATGCTCTTTGGCAAAGATCAGGCACACTTTCTTCGTGGACAGCAGCTTTCTCGGTGGTGTCCTGCCATAAACACCTGGCCTGTTCTGTGTTTGGCAGACTCATGAACAAAGATATTATAAAGTTTCAATGATTCCTTCAATCATTTAGCATTTAACTAGCACTCCAGGGTTCTCCTTTATCTCACTGTGGATTATGTTTGTGTTTTTTCTAAGTCAAATCAAGTTATTGGATTGGTTTGCTAAAATTTGACTCTAACTGGCTATTGTTCAAGTCATTAGCCTGAAGCCTGAATTCACATACTTTTAACAGCATACAATGAACGTTGGAACGTATTTAATATGGACAAGATTCAAGCAATATTTTTTGTGTTATTAGTTAAAGGTACAACATGTAACATTTTGGAGACTCTATTTGTAGAAATTAAGTACATCATCAATAAATGTTTTCATTAATCTATATTTAATTTGTTATGTTTCTGGAACCTTAAAATAAGTTTTTTATATCTATGTGTTGAATGGGTCTCCTCTCACGAAGGCTGCCATCTTGGACTGCCATGATTCTACAGTAATCCAGAACCATACACCCTTCGAAGGGGAGGGGTCGGGAATGAAATTTCAGTTCGTTGCAGAACCTCACCACTAGCTGCCACTAAATTTTACACACTGTACCTTTAAAACTGATTGTTCCTGTTCATAATTGTAACAATACAAGTCCATATTTTCAGATTCTATTTAAATGCAGATAATTCCAAAAGGTTCACTTACTTTTTATTGCTACTGTAAAAGTAAAATGGTGTACAATACAAAATTATCTTTTTACTAGTAAATCCTGTATCTTGGGCAGTGGTGGCCCGGTGGTAGGGTGCTGGATTACTGATCCCAAGGTCCGGGGTTCAAGTCCCACTATCAACGGGTTGTCACTGCTGTCCCCCCCAATGCAGCTAACTGGGTTATCAAAGGCCGGCCATGTCTCTCACTGTCTATAGTGGGAGGCATGTAAAAGAACCCTTGCTTGATTTTCATCAAGAGTAGGCTGCATAGCTGTCAGCGTGTTTCTGCCCCGCAATGGCCTGGCGAACTGTCCAGAGTGTACTCTGCCCTCACCCAGAGTTGGCTGAGATGGGCGCCAGCCTCCCCGTGACCCTAATTAGGATTAAGCGGTTCAGAAAATGGATGGAATCCTGTATCTCTCATGAATTCTATCCTGTTAAACACTGGTATCAGTTCAGTGTGCTGAATTTATTTTCACGTTTGTTATTGTTTACCAGGTTGTTAAAGGTCAGGAGTCCTGTGTCCTGTGTGAGCAGATTGGAACGGAAGTTTCCACCACTGAGAGAGAGAAGCACTCCAGAGAGAGGTAGGCCATCCTCCGCCTTAATCTGTCAATAAAAACAGACAAGCATTTTGAATTAGTGTTTCCTTGGAGTATTACTGCTCACTACAGATTCTGGGATTGATGAATGTGATAGCTAACATTACTAGAAGTAATCCATTCTCAGATTTCTAGGGAGTGATCACACTAGAGGTGCAATAGAAAAGCGACTGACATGAATGGCAATTAAATCTGTCTCAACATTCGCAGCACTGCATTTTGCTCACCTGCTTCATGAACGTCACAAAAATATTCTAACATTGTTTGAAATTTCTGTGAATGTCGCAAAATGAGACTGACATGGAGCAGTCTCAAATTCTTCTCAAACAGTCCACATTTATGAGTGAAACAAAAGAAAATCAAATAAAGGTGTAAAATTTTATAGAAATCTTGCTCAGCAAATGGACTAATGGGTGTTTTTAGAATATGAATGTACATATGCATGTACACATAATTCAGTACAATTATTGTAGGGTTACCAAGTAATATCAGAATTGCTTCATAGATTCCCAATATCTGCATATGCAAACTTGCATCTGCATTCTTTTATTTTATTTATTTATTTTTTAAACAAAAAAGCATGGCAAAGTAAGTCATTACTTTTGAGCTGTTCCTAGTAGAAATCTCTTGTTCTATCATCAATTAAATGTTTATTTTAAATATACAGGTTTCAAGGTTCCATGCTCCGATCCTCAAAAAAAATAATAATAATAATAATAATAATAATTCCAGTGCTAGCATTCACTACTCTGCTGAAGAGTTGCTGTTAGGATTTCTGTACTTTAAACAAACTAAAGAATCCAGACAAAGTTTTGTGTATAGCTAAATAAAGAGACAGAACTGGGAACACGGGGTTGCAGGCTTTATAGCAACAGGATGAGTTTGGTTAAAAAATGCTGGCGTGTAGTCGGCACTTCAATACACCATGTAAAGTTCACTTTATCCAAACTGCATCCGCTTGTTTCAGGAATGCCATGAATATTGGATTAATTGCTCCATGTTTACTGAACTACCCATTGTTTTTAGCCTGTACATTACAAACTGAGTAGCTATCCTCATCACAAATTTTACTACAAAAACAATAGCAGCAGCACTCAACAACCCAATGCTGGTAAGGCTTTTTCGGATACCCTTTAGGACACTTAAGTTCTTCATGCTGCAAATACCTGATGATACAAATGCATGACAAATTTATATGTCAAAACATAGACTAAATTAGGCCAATTAACTCCCCCGGGCTCCCGGTCGCAGCTCCCGGCTGCCAGATCAACCTGGATTTGAATCTGTGATCTCCAGTTTGATAGTCGTACACCTTGTCAATGCACCAATCCAACATATAATAATGGGTTGGACCCGAGAAAGAAATTCATAGATTTACACAAGTCAGGAAGTGCCCTTGAGCAAGACACCTAACCCCAAACTGCTCTCCGAGCACCCCCAATGTGTGTGGCAGCCCACTGCTCTGAGTATGTGTGTGCTCAGTTTGGATGGGTTAAATGCAGAGGCAATAATTTCAGTTAATACAGTATAGCAAAATAAAATAATAATAACATAAAAAAATAATTCAAACTATATCTAAGAATAGATTACTGACTAACTGTAACCACTTAGTCACTAACTGTAACTATAACACTAACTGGTCTGAAAGAAGGCTTGAATGAAGATTGATTTGTCACACTCAGCTGAGGAGAAAATTGTTTCAGATTTTCAAGAACTCAGAAACCACCATGGCAGGTTCGCTATGAACTGGAAGCTACATTAGTGTCACTATCTACGGTCAAGAAAGGTTTAGATTTCCAAGCACTGAGTGGCTGCTGTAAGAACCCCTGTTACAAAATCGACACTTTTGACTAAAGTTTGCAGCTAATATGACCCAAAAAAAGCCATAGGGAGGAAAGATTTCCTCAATGACAAGGTGTGTTTGGAGGAATGATAATGAGGCACTCAACCTCAAGAACAAGAGTAACTGTTAAGCATGGTGGTGGCAGCATTGTGTTCTGGAACTGTTCTGCTCCCATTGGAACTGTTGCTTTGCACAAAGCGGATGGAATAATGAAAAAGAAAGACTACCTCAAACTTTACTATCACCTCAAACCATCAAAAACTTGGATACACTTGGGTGTTCCATCAGGACAGTGACCACAAATACATTTTAAAGTTGGCTGTGAAATAAATAAAGCAGGCTAACATTAAGCTTTTGGAATGTAATTCCCGACGTCCAGACCTACATCCTATTGAAAATGCATAGTCTGCGGTTAATGGCTATCAGAAGCTTCTGGCCAATGTGAAACTTTCTAAGAGACATTTAACCAAATATTAGGTGTGATATACGAGTATGAATATTTTGGAACCTTTGGCAAAGTGACTCAGTTCCTTACCCTTGCCCATTTTTTTCTGTTTTGAAAACATCAACTTCAAGAATTGTTGCCTAATATATCCTACCTCTTTTCAGGTGCCAATGTGTTGAGATAATCACACTTAATCACTTTACTTGACAGTGGTTTTAATGTTAAGGCTTATCGGGGGTATACAGATAAATTTCATATACTGCGTAACAGCTGAACTCATGTTCATCTTCTTTATTACAGCTACGTATGTGTCAAAGAATGCAAATTTGTTAATGTATGCATTTGCACATGAAATCATTTAATTATTCATTGGTTACAAACACCTTTTTTAGAGAGTCTAAAGCAAACCCATGAAAGTCAATGACGAACATTCTTTAAACTCTGCTGACTTAAGGTGGATTTATTCATATGCATCATTACCTCGAAAGTGACACCTGCCAATGCAAAGGCTTTAAAGTCTTCCGATTGGCCCTCCACTGGAGTCAATACAAAGCCCTCTTTACTGGCACTAATATCATACTGCAGGTCACTGTGTAGAGGCCCAACGCTGGGGAAAGAACATTAAAAATAAAAGTAATGAGCTAAAAGCATGTTTAATATTAGAGTGCTTTGAAAAAGAGTTGAGTTAAAATATATGTATATGAAGATATACAGTATATACACACACCATACATATACCTATATACATATATGTTTTTGTTTTTTTGTTTTGTTTAAACACACACCATGCCATCAACCTTGAATGGAACATACAGCCACTGTGATTTTTGCCTGGTCTTCAAAGTAAAACTGTTTCAGCTACTCCTTTCTCTTCAAGAATTTGCCTGTATTTAGCACCATCGATTCCCTCAATTCTGACCAGTTTCCCAGTCCCTGCCAATAAAATACATCCCCACAGCATGATAATTCCCCCACCATGCTTCACTGTGGGGATGGTATATTAGGGGTGATGCAAGGTCTTAGGTTTGGTTCAGCAGTTTTCCTTGATGGCCAAAAAGGTAAATATTAGTCTCCCAAAAGACCTTGTTCTATATGTTTTGTGAGTCTACCACATGTCTATACAATGGCATGGTGGAGTGTATGGTTTCGAGTGGGACTATGGTCAAATACACTAGTCTCTGTTGTGGAGCTTCCAAGACCATCAGGGTTTCTCTGGGTTTCCTCTATAATTAAAACCCTATAACTGATGCCCCGCCCGATCTGAGAGTTTTGGTGGACAGCCCTCTCTAGGCAGGATTGTTGTGGTGCATTCCATTTTGTGATGATGGATTTAATGGTGCTCTAAGGAATTTAAGGTTTCTGATTTATTTATTTTTTTTAATAACCCAATTTTGTCCCTGACCTGCTTGGAGAGCTCCATGGTCTTCAGGGGTCATTTGCTTGATGGTGCCTCTTTATTTATGGGTGTTGCAGACTCTGGGGCCTTTCAGAACAGGTGTATATATAGAAAGATAATGTGACACTTAGATTGTGCACAGTAAGATCTTATTTAATTAATTACGAGACTTCCAAAGGTAACTGCTAGCACCAGATCTTATTTAGGGGATTCGTCGCAAAGAGGGTGAAAACACATTTATTGTATGCGCCACTTTTCATTTTATGTACTTTTTAAAATAAGCTTTTCTTTTCATTTTATTTCACCAATTTGGACTATTTTGTGTCGGACCATTGCATAACATAAAAGATACGCATGACGAGAGGCAACAAGAAGTGAAACTTTCTCGTGCCACACGAAGTGGGCAGGTGCAGAGTTCAACTGACTTGAACTTTCATGTGATGCAAGTTGAACAATTACCAGTCAGAGTTTAAAAATACTGTTGATTGACAGATGTTTCCAAACACTGACTTGTGGTAACCATAAACACAAATTTAAATGTCCTGCTCACATGAACATCAAAGAACTTCTTACATGTGTAAATATCCTGTGCTTTATGACTGAATGCAGAAAGTTTATAAGGATAATAGCCTGATACGTGATGCCTGGGTCCACGTTTCTGAAACGGTCAGCATTTCCTGTGAGTTTATATTTATATAGAGCTACATGAAATGTACATTATGTGGGTTGGGTAGTGACTCGTGTACATGGTTTTGCTAATGTCTTTTCCTACTGAATCACATTAACAGCTACATTTTTATAAAAATAAATAAATCAGTAAATAAAAACTCTGAAGTCCAGAATAAAGTGCTACTAAAAGTGACCTCCGTCTACATGAAGATCCTGTACAAGTCTATGATTCTACCCGTAATGATTCCGGTGCTGCTCACAGTTTCACTCAGACGATTTTAAAGCAGGAAATATGCGAGGGAGTTACCTAGGCAACGAGAGCTAAAAGGTGAAGCGATTCGCCTCTCGCCAAGCGATGTTGCGTGTTGCTCAATAGCGAGTATGTTGCTTGGTGTTTCCTGTGTTAATGTGGCTTAAGGCAAAAACAGAAGGTAAATACTTTTTGCAAGCCATGTTTATATATTTAGCATTCAATACCTGTAGGTTCCACTTGTGTCAGTGAAAACAGTGATAAGAGGCTCTGTGTCCCCAGACTTCCTTATGGAAATCTCCACCCCCTCCAGCTCCGGAGTCACCCGTCCCTGCAAGAAGAGACCTGCTCGTCCTGTGATCTCCACCATCTGACCTGGACAAGTCTCTGCCAAAACAATAAAGGAAGGAGTCTTTCATATTTTTATAGAAGGACAACTGTAAACATGTTTACTAAAAAAAAATAAAATACAGTGAACCTTCTGCCTTATCAGGAATCTGAAGAAAACATATGGAAATTAACATGTCAGTTATAAACTCTTCACATGCCTGGAGATCCTAATTACGACTGGTGTCAATCAAATATGAGAAGAAAAAAGAAACTGTAACATTTTCCTAAATGTAATTTACATCCTTTCTCTTAATTCAACCAGACACAATAACAACGCTGTAAATGAACATGATTTTTAAAAATGACATCACATGTTATTAAATTTAACACTGTGAAGCACTAACCTCCTGTGATTGTAGCTTCCACTTCAGCAGGGTAAAAAAGCAGCTCTTTGGATGATGGGGTAACCGTGATCTTCTCTCCAGCTCTAAAAAAACAAAAAAACAAATTCCAACTCAGTACCAGATGAGACAGGATTCAGAAAAAATATCTGCTTAGCAGGAAATCATCTAGGAAATTAAAAATAAGATGTGCTATATTGATGTGGCTTCCATCAGTAATCAAAGAAAAAGATCAGATCTGGTCTAATCTGTTGATCAGGCTTGATGTATGAGGCCTTGTCTCTTGGGCAGCCATGACACTCTTAAACTCAGTTCACTGGTGGTGCTTCTTTGGACCATTTTTGGTAGTTACTTATCACTGCATATCAGGACACATCCCACAAGACCTTCCATTTTGGAGACGAATGAACCCTCATCAGCCATTAAAAAGTTAATGTGTTAGAAGCAGAAAAGTTGAAGATAAGGTCCTAGCATAAGTTCCTTATGGACTTTGACAAGGGCCAAAATATTAATTTATTCATGCATTCATTATCCTAACTGCTCAATCCTACTAGGGTTGCAGAGTGGCTGGAGCCTCTCTCAGCTGACTCTGGGTGAAGGCGTACACCCTGAACCACTTGCCAGTCCACCTCAAGGCCAACACACATATATACAAATACACGGGAAAATTTGAAAGAGCCAATTAGTCTTTGGACTGTGGGAGGAAACTGGCGTGCCGAGAGGAAACCCACACAAGCACGGGAGAACATGCAAACTCCATATTAAAATACCCTAGCCAAGCCCAGGACTTGATGTCAGAACCTTCTTGCCGTAATGTTATGGCTGATTGGTGCATTTTAATTCCACATATGGTTTATCATTCTGACATTTTATTCTCAAGATGAATGAACGGAGAACCCAGATGTTCGATGACAAAATCAGATGACATAACTATAATGATTATGCATTAAATTTTTGATTAAAAAAATATCTGTTATGTTTTTATAAATCTGGGTTTTGGGTTCAAATCTCATGGCTGATCTCTTGGCATGTTCTCCCCTTCTATGTATGGGTTTCCTCTGGGTGCAACAGTTTCCTCCCATGGTCCATAGACATACACATTAGGTTAAGTAGTTACTCTAAATTGCCCAAGTGTGAGTACTAATCTAAATTGTTGGTCGTTTCTGTATTAGCCCTGCAATAGTCTGGCAACCCATTCAGGATGTACCCCGCCTCTCATGTGAAGTCAACTGAGATTGGCTCCAGTTCTACCTTTAACCCTGACGGATAAGCGGTACAGATAACGAATGGATGTTTTAATTACAATTTTAAATTTATTTACAATTTTAACAAACAATCTCAGTTAGAGCTTCTTGAAAATGTTAACATGCTCACTCAAAAAAAAAAAAAAAAAAAAAAAAAAATTTGTGAAAACCTTTCCTCCCAAATACAGTATAAACCAATACTTATAAAAGCAACACAATGGGCATGAGGGGTATTTTCAGCACACGTAATGTCTGTCAAACCTCAAAAATGCCATCACCTATCGTTTTTCATCACAGTCTATAAACCAATATGGCTGCCGCAGTTGCCATCTTAAATTTGTGTTCTGTGCATCAAGTCATAAATGTCATGACCGATCATCACCATTTTTGGTGTGGATGTTGTGACTGTGGTGCAACACAATCGATTATCCTATTGATTTGCCACTGTAGCTGCCATTTTGAATTTGCATTCTGCACATTAATTTAAAAATGCCATAATTATTTACCAATCATTACCATTTTTGTTGTCTATCTTGGAACTGGCGTACCTTTATTGCACATGGGCTGAAGGGTACTGCTCAGTTCACAGGGCTATAGTTTTATATATCTAAAATAGGTGTTTTTTTCTGATTTCTGATTCACGGTGAGCATTATACATTACACCACATGTTGTTCCAGAATTATAAAAGAACAGGAAAACTAGAGTATGACCAAAGTATGACTTTAGTTATGACTAGAGTAAGACTAAAGTTCTCACCGTGCCCAGTAGGAGAACTCATAGTGGAATGGGTCATGGAGCTCCTCTGGTTCCTCCTTCACAGGTGGTCTCATGTCCTCTCCGCCTCGCTCTTCCCGCTCTTTCTTGCGCGCTGCAATCTCCAGTAGCTGCTGCTCATAACGTTGTTCTTCAGCTGAGCGCAGAGGTCCAAGAACCAGAGCAGGCTCACTCTCAATAGATGACCTGAGATTGCATCAGAGGCGTATTTGGTTTTAAAGTATGCATGCACTATAAATATCAATTCTATAAAAATCAATTCAAATAGTAAATAATGCCCCCCCACTCACTTTATAGTAACCGTCACATCCAGCATTTTGTCTGTGGTGATAAGTCCGGTCATGTGATGCCTGACAGCAGTCAGGGTTAAGATACTGGGGGCAGATCTGGAAAAATAATTTCCTTAATTAATTATTTTCCTACTGATATAAAATTTAATGTAAAGGGAGATGTGAATGGTTGTTAACTTAAGGCATAAGAACAACATTTGGGGTCACATGACCAAGAAAATCTTAAGACTTACTGATGCTGTAATACACTTTTTGATAACACTAGGTTTACACTGGGGCATGATGTACGCGATCTCCTTAATTTGAGAGAATCGTCAGGAGTGTGGGGGGGGTCATGGGATCAAATCGTGATGATCTCAAGGGAACTTCGTTGATTTGTAATGATCTTGGGGAAACTTGGCAGATTCATGATTACAATGTATTACAATTTGATGCTAATCATGAGAGAACATGGGAATCATAGCACAAAGAAGTGTAACAGACCTTGATGCGCCATCGTAGGGGATCTTGATGACACACGATTCCATCAAGTTTCATCTCTTGGATGTACCCTGCCTCCTTTTTATATCCCAATCATGATTCTAGCATGCTCTTAAATTATGAAGCTCCATGCTTTTTTGAATCGCGAAGATCTCAAACATCGCGCCTCAGAGTAAACCCAGGACAAATCTTGATGAGGTCAACAATTCAGTATATCATTTAAAAACTTCCTTGAACACTGTAGCGGAAAATGGAACTAATTATGATATTCTGTCACATATTATGTTATATTATTATATGCTAATGTCTGTTATTTCATGTACTCATCTCATTTCATACTCTTTCATATACATATCCATACTATTCCTTTATATTTATACTTTCAATTTACTTTATTTAGTTTACTAATTGCACTGTATTGATTGATAGATGCTTCCCTTTAGTTATCTCAAAATTTGTTCTGAACCTCTGCCACTCACTACCTCAGTGTCTTCAGTGTTTTGAGTAT
>JAQMYF010000021.1:9161064-9177714 GCA_030014195.1 Neosilurus mollespiculum | reverse complement strand
GGTTTGTTAACATTTTGGATTGACCAAGAGCACTGTACAGTTGTACAATAACAATTAATCCTCAAAAATACAACTTGACTAATAATTGTGCACACAGTGTACACATATATATACACACACACCAGGATTTAAATATTTAAGCTCAAACACCGGAAATACTGAAATAAATTATGTTTACAGCTAAACTCCTCCATGTTAACTTGGTCTTTGATGAAATCATCATTCTGAGATTCAGTTTCAAATAACCCCCCAGGGGCAGCAGGGGTCACGGCAAGAAGGTCCTTGGCTCGAGTGTTCCTGTGCGGAGTTTGCATGTTCTCCCTGTGCTTGCATGGGTTTCCTCCAGGCACTCCAGTTTCTTCCCACAGTCCACATGCATCAACATTAGGCTAACTGGCTGTTCCAAATTTTATTTCGGAACGGTTTTGTATCTGTGTTGTCCTGTGATGGTCTGGCATGCTCGCCAAGGTGTACCCTGTTTTCACCCAGTGTTTGCTGAGAGGCACCAGCCTCTCCGCAGCCCTAGTAGGATTAAGCTGTTCGTCAAATGATTTAATGAATTAATAAAATAACCACCGATAAAATTGTTACAATGGAAGCAGTCAGTTTAAGATTTTATACAAAGACAGACTTTAATATGAAGTTTGGACTGAGATTAACTCTCAAGTTCTGTCTTCTCCTTTAACATTAGCCTTACCTCCAACTTCAAAGTGTCGTGCTTGACACTGAACTCTAACCGGGATGGAGCGACATCAAAAGTGATCCGTTCCCCTCTGTAATACGGTACCTGGGATATGAAATATATTATTCATTGATTTTAATATATTTATTTATGCTACTTCTACAGTAGTTTGCAACTCAAAGATTTAAAGAAAATGGATGATCATACCACAGTGTAGTCAGCACTAGGCAGGCATGGAAAGGAGAAGGTACCATCCTCACGTGACTGTGCACTACACAGATACACAAGTGTTGAATCATCTAACAAGGCACCATCGACAGGACTGGAGCTACAGCCGCTGATCTGCACAAAACACAACACTCTCTGATCATAATCAACCGCTGCAGGGCAAATCACAGGTCTATATTAACCTGCAGGTTTTAATACATGGGCGGCACGGTGGTGTAGCGATTAACACGTCCGCCTTACAGCAGGAAGGTTCTGGCTTCAAGTCCCAGGATCGGTGAGGGTGTTTCTGTGTAGAGTTTGCATTGTCTCCCCATGCATGCATGGATTTCCTCCGGGTTCTCCGGTCTCCTTCCACAGTCAAAAGGCATGCACATTAGGCTTATTGGCGGTTTTAAATTGCCCCTAGATGTAAGTGTGAATAGTGTGTGTTGCCCTATGATGGTCTGGTGGGTGGAACCTGCCCTTACCCAATATCAGCTGAGATAGAATCCAGCCTTCCCGTGACCCTAATAGTGGAAGTAGTGCAGCAGATGAGTAAGTTTTAATACATTTCCTTGGTTTTGGGAGATCTCTCCATCCAACCATTCACCAGAGAGTCCCATTAGTGCAATATGTCGAAAACAAATATGATAAGAAATTATTGTAACCAGCAGACTAAGAGATGAGAGGTGAGATGAGATTCTCATTATAGTGATAAATCAAGAACAAGTGGTAGAATAAGTGTAGGATTTATAGTACCACTACAACAAGCAGAAGAGCTAATTAGATTTGAAATCTGATCCAAATAGGGTCAAAAGGTGCTTTCAGGCTAGAGTAGCTTTCTCATAGTTCTTAGAACTGTTGAGGATGTATACAAGTCTAATATATAACAAAGAATTGGGCAGTGCCTAAAAGCGAAGCTTCAAAAAATTTACTTCTGATACAAGGTTTCAGTGAGAATTTGTTTTGATGACACTATCGTTCAACTGGGAAGAGACTCCAGGGTCGACCCAGAACACTCTGGAGGGACTACATCTCGCGACTGGTCTGGGAACGCCTTGGCATCCCCCCGGAAGAGCTGGAGGAAGTGGCTGGGGGGAGGGACGTCTGGACCTCACTGGTTAGGCTGCTGCCCTGCGACCCAACCCCAGAACAAGCGGAAGATGATGAAGATGACACCATCGATAAAAATGACATGTAACCATCATTTTAACTCTCTAACGTTTTGATATTGTGTGAAAGTGTTATGCTATTGAGATAAGATTTCTTTAATGGAAACCCAGTATCACGACAGGGTAAGCAAGATGCCATTCCGCTGGACAGGTTTACTTCCATAAGCACATTATACACGCCAGTAACGTCATGTGCTTCCTCAGTGTGATTGGGTTAAAGGCCTTTATACTCAAATGAATAATGCATTGTGCGGCAATAATAGTTTTTTGCCAGCTAAAAAAACTGAAGATACCTACTGCCTATGGTACACAGAATTCCGTTTACGTTAAAAAGTGTATTTAATTGTATTTTTTTTCTTAAACTGTATTTAGTTTTATTTTTAAAATGTTTATTTTATTTTATTAAAAAAGTGATTTTTTTTTTATATAAAAGGTGTATGTTTTATTTAAAAGGTGTATTTTATTTTATTAAAGTGCATTTTTTATTTAAAGAGTGTATTTAATTTAAAAAAGTGTATTTTATTTTATTTAAAAAGTGCATTTTATTATATTTAAAAAGTGCATTTTATTTTTAAAAAAGTGTAGTTTATTTTATTTAAAAAATGTATTTTATTGAAAAGTGTACTTTCATTTAAAAAGTGTATTTTATTAAAAAGTGTATTTTTTATTTAAAGAGTGTATTTTATTATATTTAAAAAGTGCATTTTATTTTAAAAATGTGTAGTTTTTTTATGTATTTTATATAAAAGGTGTATTTGTTTTATTTAAAAGGTGTATTTTATTTTATTAAAGTGCATTTTTTATTTAAAGAGTGTATTGTATTTCAAAAAGTGCATTTTATTATATTTAAAAAAGTGTATTTTATTTTATTTAAAAAGTGCACTTTATTATAAAACAAAAGTGTAGTTTATTTTATTTAAAAAGTGCACTTTATTATAAAAAAAAGTGCATTTTATTTTTAAAAAGTGTAGTTTATTTTATTTAAAAAGTGTATTTTATTTTATTTAAAAAGTGCATTTTATTATATTTAAAAAGTGCATTTTATTTTAAATAAGTGTAGTTTATTTTATTTTAAAAAATTATTTTATTAAAAAGTGTACTTTTATTTAAAAAGTGTATTTTATTTTGTTTAAAAAAATTTAATTTAATTTTTTTTCAAAGTGATTTTATATTTTATTAAAAAAGTGTAGTTTATTTTATTTAAAAGTGTATTTTTTTATTTAAAGTGTATTTTATTTAAAAAGTGTATTTTATTTTATTTAAAAAGTGCATTTTATTATATTTAAATGCAGTGTAGTTTATTTTATTTAAAAAAAAATATTTTATTAAAAAGTGTACTTTTATTTAAAAAGTGTATTTTATTTTATTTAAAAAAGTGTAGTTTATTTTGTTTAAAAAAATTTAATTACTTTTTTTTTTTTTTAAGTGATTTTATTTTATTAAAAAAGTGTAGTTTATTTTATGGCATGAAACACGTAACAGTTTGAAGGGGAAGATTGAGTAGAAGAAGTTACCATCCCTCAGACATGGGTCATTCTCTGAAACTGGGTCAAATTTAATGATTCACATTTGGACCTAATATTTTCCAAAAACGATAAAGAATTAAAAGAGCAATCCCTGCCCAAAACATACGACATGGACACATACAGCATGTCACACAAAATAATTCAGATACAACCAGTGGGGGAAAAAACTATATTAAAATTTTTCTTCAAAATTGGTTGCAATGTGTGAACGAAAATTGTTCCTTTTTTTTGTAACATATGTTTCATGCCATGCTATCGCAGAAGTATCAACTCAATGTGTAAATAGCTGGGCTTGCAAAAAGATCTTGCATTAGAATTTATATCCAAAGAAGAAAATCCTGTTTGTCTTACTTTGTGGGCTGAGAATCGTACATCAATTCACAGTTCCGTACGTAACCAGTGGTGTCCACACCAGTTACATACAGAACACATCCACTGTACAATTGAGTAACTTCCTGGAGTGAATTTTTTTCACATGTAGTCATCGGTAATTAACTTCCTTCACTCATTTTCTGAACCACTTTCTCCTAATTAGGGTCGCGGGAGGGTGGCTCCCATCTTAGCTGACTCTGGGCGAGGGCGGGGTAAAACCTGGACAGCTCGCCGGGCCATCGCAGGGCTGGTAATTAATTTATTCACCAAAAATAAATGGTATTAACTTTGTGTCCATATGTGAATGAAATTGAATATGAATTTGGTGTTACATTCCTGTTGGTTACTAATAAAACTGCAGTTACGTGCATGAAGCAGTTCTCTCACTGTCTTTGTAACAATGGTTCATAAATGTATGGTCAATAAAGAGGGAAATAAGCAGGACTACATTAAAATTTGGGGTTTGTAAATATCCCATTTTATGGTACCAGTTTTAGGGAATGACCCATTTACACCTCGCCAAAAACGTGCAAGCAGAAGTAGGACAGATCAAAGTGTCTGTCACGAGGTTTGGACCATTGAAAATACTCACCCCTTCAATCAGAGTAGCGGAGTAGAGAAGAAATGTAACCTCCTTCATGGGTTCACCATCACTTTGCACCTCACCAGACACATCATAGCCTTTAACCATTAGTGGATCTGCAGCCTGGGCATTAGCGTTTGATACAGCTACAGAGGTTGAAGTCTGTTGGGTATTGCAAACCAATGTTAAACAGATAACTGAGAGCTGAAAATATTTTGAGATCTCTTATACAGAAGACTAACTCTCCAACTCAGGAAACAGGGGTCTGTGATTTTAAACATTTTGGCTATATAGAGTCAGTCTGTCAAAACACTCTGGAATCAGGGCTCCCGAGTGGCGCAGCGACGAGGTGCGCGACTATCAACCCGGAGATCCCAAGTTCGAATCCGGGTTGATGCCAGAGCCATCCCGACCGGGAGTCCATGGGAGCTAATTGGCCGAGCTCTCACGAGAGGGAGGGATGGCATACGCTCACTTCCCTGTCACTCACAGCGAGCACCAGCCAATCATGGGCGTCTGTGAGCTCATTAGTACGAGGGGGCGGATAGCGCTTTCCCTCCGAGTGTGTTAGGCCGCCCCTAAATACGCATGTGCAGCAGTTCGAAAAGAGGCGGGCGGTAGCATCGCATGTCACAGAGGGGGCATGTGCTTGCTTGCGCCCCTCCCTGGTCGGTGGTGGTCGTGCAAAAAGCTGATGGGTGGGAATAGGAAACGACTAAATTAGGGAGAAAAATGGGGAAAAATCCCCCAAAAAAAAACAAAAAAAAAACAACACTCTGAAATCAACCGAAGTTAATCACTTAACATAAGATAAAAAATAAAGTCATATCTATATTGGTAAAATAAGCCCCCACAATATTTGGAGAAGACACCTGTTAATTAAAAGAAAATTTTAGCTACGCTATGAGAATAAATTACTGGGTGAAACAGTTTACCCTTTCCAGAGTCCATGATGCATGAGATGCTGTAATTTCATAATTTCCTGGAAGCACTTTTGAAAAAGTGTACCTGAAAAACAAAAAGGTACATCAATCATGTAACATTACTGTTTGGTAAAATTGGGCACCTACTTTGTCTTCTTTAATGTAGAAATCAGAGACCCTGCATAAAGTGAAACTAGCCACGCCTCTTCTGAAGACAACACTAACTAGCCTATCCTGTGCGAACTACATGTAGCGCTTCCTTTGAACTGACCAATCCTGTGTTGCTTTGCCCAGTGAATGTGTATAAAAGTGCACTATGTTCTTCTGAGGCCTGATGAGGTACGATAATGTCTGAGCTGGGGTGGGGGAATCTCAAACTGTGCACATGGGAACTTCTTTGTATGAACTGCAATGTAATGTTTTTCTCTTAAAATTCAATTTACAGAAATTCAAAAGTTAAAACCTAACAAAGACTAACTGATTTGCATTACCAAAAATAATTATTCACTGAAGATGAGGTGGATATTGCTGAATAGTCCCTGAAACAAGACATTGATGAGACTGTCTTTATATCCGTCGAATCTAAAATGAATAGCTGTTCTAGAAGTATATAATAAATACTACATGGGAATTAAAAAAAAAAAAAAAAAAGCAAAATACCATAACACACAACATTTCACATTCATACCTGGGGGCAATCAGGAACAGTCAATTGATCTTATGTGCACGTCTTTGGATTATGGGAGGAAACTGGAGTACCAATTGGAAACCCACACAAGTACTGTGAGAATATGCAAATTCCACACAGAAACACCGTCCCCAAGCTCGGGACTTGAACCCAGGACCTTCGTGCTGTGAGGCGGACGGGCTAAGCACTACACCACCATGCCGCTCTGTATATATAAAGCCAACATTTTCCAAATACATTTCTGAGTTTTACTACCTCCCGGCTCTGGATACAAACTCCTTTAAAATCTAGAAATTTCTAGATTCCCCAGTCCTAGTATGAGATACACTGATAATATACATTCTGCTCCACTTTCTAGATAAGTAGTGTGATATATGAATGACATTCCATAAAGAATACATCGACTCACTGTCCTTCATCCTGAGTGACCACCATCTGAAGTACTTGATCCTCTCCAGCTTTCTTCAAGCTGACCTCCACTCCTGATGGACCATGAAGATGACCTTTACTTAAAACCTGGAAAAAAGTGAATCAATTTTTTAAAATAAATTTATTCATTTTTTTTTTATTTTTATTTTTTAATAAATAAATAATTAATTTTAAAAAAAAAAAAAAAATTTTAAAGGATTTAGGTGTTAAAAAACTGCAGGTAAGAATATTTTTCTTACTGTTCCTAAAACTGAAAATCCGGTAAAGAAGAAATTAATGTCCTGCTCTTTGGTGCATATGTCATTAATGCCATCCACATGGATATCCACCGTGGTCGGTTCTAGAACCAAGCAGATAGAAACAGATGCAAAGTGTCCAGAGTTAAATCATTGTAACCCTGTATTTATTTAACTGAACATGAATTTGATATGTCTAACTAACTCAATATACAGAATACTCGAGTGCACTAATGAGGCTGTTCCTGTCTAAAAGGAACACATGATCTAGCTACACTGTCTAGAAGTTCCTGGGTTCAAGTCCCAGGCTCAGCAAGGACATTTCTGTGTGGAGACTGCACATTTTCCCCATTCTTATCATGGGGTTCCTCCGGTTCCTCCGGTTTTCTCCCACAGTGCAAAGACATACACATTAGGCTAACTAGCTGTTCCTAATTGCCTCTAGGTGTGGATGCGAGTGTGAAAGTTTATTTGTGTTGTCCTGCAATGGTCTGGTGAGCTGTTTAGGGTGTACCCCACCTTTTCTCAGTGTTGGCTGAAATAGGCTCCACCCTCCCCACAACCCTAATAGTAGGATTAGGTGGTTCGGCAAATGAGTGAGTGACAAGAGAATGTCTGGACAAAATTTAAATAAGAAAATACTTAAGAGACTCTGACTAGATAATTACTCACTCACTCACTAAACAGAACAATCAACAGGTTATCTATATAAAGAGTTCAGAGGTTTAGATTAAAAAAATACATCCCTTACCAAAACTCCATCCCAGAGGTGGTTCAATTTTCAGGACAAAATCACCCTGTCAGAGGTAAAAACATATGTAATAAAATTATTTTATTTATTGTGCTGCATGAAACAATCATCTGCTTATACCATATGCTTACGTATCCTTATAACGGAATACATGTATACAGTGTTGTGTAGTGAAGATTATACTCCACCACTTTGGTCTAAAAGGGCTCCTAATAAAAAGAAGCAAAAAATTACATCTCTATAATTTTTTGGTTAAACTGTATTGAACAATGCTATTGTAGGCAACGAGAACCAAAAAAAATCTTCCGACAAGTATATTGAGGTAAAACTATGGCTAATAAACAAAAACACTGAAAATACCAATTTTTCAGAAAAAAAAATCTTTTTTTTTTTTACTTTTGCATAGCATGAATGAACATCAAACCATATGGAACGGTTTAATGAGTGAAGAAATTTAAAAATATGTGAACACTACACCTGGAAGGTTAAATACTGTAATCAAAGTAAAGGGTGGCCGCATTAAATATTGCCTTTTTTTCCTCAAAAAAGAGACTGTTATTTTTGGTATTACTATATAATCATTGTTTGTTTACTTATTCTCATCAATATGATCCAATATTACATGAAATAAATACTTGAATAGTATTGCATCACTGTATTTTTATATTTCTTCACTCACTAGTGAAGTTAGCCATACTTTTACCTCAATATACGTGTCGGAATGATTTTTTTGGTTCTCACTGCCTACAATAGCAAACACATTTTCACCAAAAAAAACAACTGCACACTACTGTATATTCTTATAGTAATGGCAAACGTGGGCACAGACAGGGATGTGCAAAGACAGATACACTTATGGTTAATTCATCCTGCATTTACCAAAATTATCTACTGCATCCTTGTATTTAAATAAATAGGGAGAGCATGTAATCCAAATATTTATCACCTGATACATTGGAAAGTTCAAATATCTCTGTGGAAAGATTTCTTTAGTAAACTCAACTCCTATTAGGGTTGTGAGGAGCCTGGAGCGTATCTCAGCCAACAGTAGACAAAGGTGGGGTACAGCCTAAACAGTTTGCCAGAGCATCGCAAGGTCTACACACTAACAGCCACACACACTCATACCTAGGGGCAATCTGGAACAGCTAATTAGCCTAATGTGCATGTCTTTGGGCTGTGGGAGGAAACTGGAGTACCTGGAGGAAACCCACACAAACACCGGGAGAACATGCAAACTCGATCCCAGGATTCAAACCCAGGACCTTCTTGCTGTGAGGCAGATGTGCTTACTGCTCCTCCACCGTGCCACCCCATCCCATAGCTGTTAAGTGCAACTGAAGCCAGGGCTCTGTTCAGGCTACTTAAGTTCTTCCATGTCTACTCTGGCAAACCACATCTTGTTTTTACAGATGAACCCCTCGTGATTTTCGTTACGTACAGGCCTAAAATGTAATGTTTCAGCATAAAAATGTATAGCACAAGAGCTTTTTGACAGCACAAGCCTCTGCCAAGCCCAGCAATGCTCCATATGAACCAAAATGTTAAAAATCTCACAATGCTAAAAAATCCTTTTTAAAAATTCCTGAATCCAGAACTTGATCCAGATCATCTCCAACATTCTTTGCCCCTCCTCTGGTAGAAATTCCACACATTTCGCAGTACACATCAGAACCAGGATACAGCGGAAAGTATTGTAGTAGCTTAAAATAGTAAGAAATAGACAGCCATACCTTATCATAAAGTGGGATCATGAAATAGCCATTATTGGGAGCACAGTCCGTCTGATATTTCAGGGAGCCTTGCTTAGTGTACAGTCTTATCTGGAGGATAAAAGCAAAAAAATGGAGTTTCATAGCTTGACTCTATGAAACATTGACTTTCTAGCTATATGTGGGAGTAATTTCTCTCCATAAGAACCTTAGAATACAATTTCCGGTTTGTTGTGGAATCATAACATTACTACTGTAGTAACAAGTAATTGGCTGCAACAAGGGACATATTTTCCCCCATTAAAGGTACAGTGTGTAAGATTTAGCGTTATTTAGTAGCACCTAGTGAAGACATACAAGACTGCAACCAACTGAAATTGTATTTCTGACCCCCTTCAAAGCCTGTATGGCAAGACGGCGAACTCCATGAGAGTGGATCCCTCAACATGAAGATATAATCAGCTTATTCCAAGTAGGAATGTTGCTGAAGAAGCTTCAGAACGGAATAAACGATTATAGAATGATGTATTACAGTGGTGCTTGAAAGTTTGTGAACCCTTAAGCATTTTACACATCTCGGCATAAACACGACCGAAAACAACATCAGATTCTCACACAAGTCCTAAAAGTAGATAAAGAGAACCCAGTTAAATAAATGAAACAAAAATATTTTACTTGAAAATTTTTTTTACTGGAAAATGATCCAATGTTACATGTCTGTGAGTGGCAAAAGTATGTGAACCTCTCGGATTAGCAGGTGATTTTTGAAGGTGAAATTTGAGTCATTTGTTTTCGATCAGTGGGATGACAATCAGGTGTGAGTGGGCAACCTGTTTAATTTAAAGAGCACGGATCTATCAAAGCGTCAACACATGTTTGTGGAAGTGTATCATAGCACCAACAAAGGAGATTTCTGAGACCTTGTTGATGCTCATTTGGCTGGGAAAGGTTACCAGTCCACATCTAAATGGTTTGGACTCCACCAATCCACAGAAAGACAGATTGTGTACAAATGGAGGAAATTTAAGATCATATCCTTAATCCATGGTGGCGACTGGTCCTACCTCAGTGCTGATGAGTGTAAATTTCTATTCACATTTATTTCTCCTGAAAGAGAAATATTCAATAGACACATTAAAAGAAGAATAATATAGTCTAAAATGTTCTCAATTATAGTACACGGCAGAATATCGAGATGCTCTCAGCGATTCATTAGAAAATAACGACCCATAACGGGAATATCTCATGAAACTTTAGCATTGCGAAGGGACCGCTAAATATTCTTCAATTATGAACAATTTTAAACGAAACGTTTCTTTCACCAAGTGAAAATTAAATATCAGACAGATCTACTTTATAACTTTCATTTGTTAAGATGACCCTACTGACCCATTCAGGGAGCAAATAAATGGTGATAAAACCATTATTTTATGTCTGGTGATAATTTTAGTGACAAATGAAAAAAAATAAAAATAAAAATCAAATGTATATTATAAAACAGTTTTGTTGATGCAACATGCACAGAACTTTAGGAATCAACAACCTAATATGTCTGCCAAAACTTTCCGTTCTGTCAGAGCCACAAATATATCACTTTCAAACAAGGAAACATGAACACAACAAACATTAAAATACAGTCAACCTCTCTTTCAACACTTGGTCTGCCATAATGGTTACTCTGACATCCGGTCACTGGGTAGAGAATGGTTACAAGTTGTATTCACCTTCTGACATTTGCCGATCACCATAAATCCCAGAGGTAACAAATGCAGCACTAGTTAAAGCTGGGGTTGGTAATCTGGAATGCTGGCAAAATTTAAAGCAGCATCTTTTCCTGACTTCAGCTAAACACTCACCTGCCCTCGGAAGGCCCCTCCCAACATGCACTTAGACTGCTGGTTCATGCACAGTAGGGTCATGAACGAGCAGAGAGCCACTTGATTGGATATTTCCCAGCGGACCACAATGCAGTGATTGGTCAGTGTTTTTACAGATACAGTGGCCACGGATGACAATTTTTTTTCAGATCTCGTGAGTTATTGATTGCTGTCGGGGTGCAAAGACCATTTCAACCAATATAACAGTTCGTGTGTACGAATAAAAACTTACCAACCCCAACTTTAATCGAACAGACGGAAGAGAAATCTGATTAAAACAAACACATGTGTCCAGGGTTCTGTCCATCTGTGCTACCTTGTCAAAAGAAAATCCTGTTGTAGCGCTACATGGGACTGGAAGCTTAAAGTTAGCACTAAAACTCACTCTCTCACTCATCTGCTGAACCGCTTAATCCTACCAGTAGAATCATGGGATCCTGGATCTGGTATCCGTTCCCAGTCGACACTAGGCGAAGGTGGGGTCTACCCTGACCAGCGCCGCAATCCATGGCAGGGCAACACATACAACCATTCACACTCACAACCTAGGGGCAGGTTCTCACTCACTCATTTACTGAGCTGCTTAATCCTATTAGGGTTGTGAGAAGACTGGAGCCTATCTCAGCCAACACCGGGCGAAGGTGGGGTACACCCTAAATAGCTCGCTGGTCCACCACAGGACCAATATACACACACAACCATTCACACTCACACCTAGGGCCAATTTGGAACAGCCAGTTACCCTAATGGGCATGTTTTTGGACTGTGGGAGGAAACCTGGGTTCCCTGAGGAAACCCACACAAGCATGGGGAGAACATGCAAACACAGAAACGCCCACGCCGAACCCAAGGACTCAAACCAATGACCTTATTAAAAGTTAGCACTAGAATCGACAGGAAGCACAAATGGACAGAATAACCCGGAAATGAATGTAGCTGTAAAGTAGCTAGCAACTCCGGCTAACTCCTTAAAATCAAATCTCAGTCTCACCTCGACGAGCGAATAATCGATTTCCACTTCTGACTGCACAAACCCACCACATCCAACCAGAATATCATCAGCACAGTTTACACCCTCGACATACAGAGAGAACATAACAAACACTAAAATCTTCCACATCCTAATCCTCGCCATCTCTCCGTCCCTGCACAGACTTCACCAGAACTGCACATGGCTCTTGGAACCTCAGCCAATCCCAGCACAGATCTCTGATTTCTACACCAATAGGACTCGCCAGGCGTTCAGCAGGTCCGCTGTCATTCGTTTCATTGGCTAATATCGAACAGGAAACGGAAACCGCTCACACAAGTGGGCGGGACTTAACTGATAAACGAATAGAGTAAAGGATTTCTGTTGAACTTGTTATTGTAATTCCTTTATTATATATCAAAGTATAAATAACACAATAAATCAACTGAAAGAAAATACAGCGAAAAATATTATTAGGGGCAAAACGTGTTCATATAAAGACATCAAAAAAAATTATTTAAAAAAAATTATATATATATATATTTGTGTGTGTGTAAAATAACTTTAAATAACTACATACATTCAGCTTTACTATAAAATGATGTTTAATTATTTTCTACATTCTTTGATCAACACAAAAAGAGCCTTGGTTATGAAATTTGTGGCGAGACGGTGCTGTACTGGTTTGCACATCCGGTTGTTCGAGTCCCAAGCTTCTGTGTGGAGTTTACATGTTCTACTCATGCTTGGCTGGGTTTCCTCCGGGTACTCTAGTTTCCACCAGCAGTCCAAAAACATGCACATCAGGCTAATTCTAAATTGCCCCTAAGAGTGAGTGTGTATTGTTGTGTGTTATAGCCCTGCGATGGGGTGGCGAGCCGTTCAGGGTGTACCCCATCTTCTCCAAGTGTCGGCTGAGATGGGCTCTAGCCTCCCCACGACCCTGGTAGGATTGAGTGTTTCAGTAAATGAGTAAATGTGTGATATGAAATTTAGCTTGACTATGATTTTTTTTTTTTTTACCTTAAATGTATCATATAAAATAAATTTAAAGAAAATATTTTATGAACAGATCCTCCTGTTAGTTTACATTTGTGGCAGAATGACCTTCTGCCGTGCTCCCATTCACTAATGAATATCTGATGTGTTTTATCTTCCGTTATCAGTTCATTTTGGATGAATATAAAGGTTTACTGGCGAAACCACCCCAGCTCATGGCCTTAGTATCTCCTATTCACCTGTTCTACATCTTGTTTTGGTTCTGTATCATTTTACAATAACAATAACAATCCATGTCACTGATATTGGAACAATCCTGTGTATATGTGATAAGTTGGCAGCGCAACACTGATTCCGAAAAAAGTGGAAAAGTCTGAGATCAAGTGTTAAGTAATAGAAGAAGGGATACGATTTCAAGAGAAATAAAAAAGATGGTGATGTTACTAATATCATGGCGACCGGTGCAGAGGTCATTAACACTTGAGTACAGGAGTAAACAAATGGTTTCAGAAAGACATTGTGGCCGATTTCATTTCATTTCTAAGAGATACCACTGTGTTTCATCTTTAATATACCTGAGAACTGAATGGAAAACTTTAATAAGGATAACACAAATGGGTGGCCTTTCACAGCCACTGAATTCACCTTTAGCCAAATTTAAATACAACCCTAGATGCTTTTGAAGAAATATTTATCTATGAAATCTATGCCAAAGGAGGTCTGAGAATAAGTAAAAGTTACCAGGGTGTTGGGTAGCTCTGACTTATTTCACAAAGCAAGTTTAACCATGAAGACATACCATATTTTAACTTAAAGGTGCAATATGTAAGAATGACGGAAATGTTTAAAACACTGGACACAGTTTAGGTGTGGTTAAAAAAAAAATTCCCAAAAGCTATATTTGCAGATGTATACTGACAGTCATTAAAAACTTTGAGAGAGAAATTTTTGTATATCTGTACTTGTAGAGGGGGGGGTTGAGAGTATACCCCATGGCTTTATTTATGGTAGTACTTGGTCACTTGAGAAAATGATGAGTTGTCATTTTTTCACGCTTCACTGCACATGTGTAGGTCACTTTGCAAAAGTGGACCAAATGCAGTTTGAGCAAAACACAATGTGTATTGCTAGAATTTAATAAGAAATTTTTTCTATTATACAAAATTTTCTGTATTGTTCCTGTCTCCATGCTGCATTTGTGAAAAACATGAACACATTCCATGAAATGACGTGACTCTCTCTTAGTTTCAGATAAACTAATTGGGTACAGAAAGCTCCTAAATTCTTTCACATGAATAAGAGCTAGGATAGAGATTCTGTTTCATGTGTATTCACACACACACACACACACACACACACACACACACACACACACACAGCCGAAGAAGATAAAACTGGGAGTCAGATGAGAAGATGGTGCTCACTCTGTCAGGTTGTTTGGACTGAGACGGAGTGAAACCCATGGCCATGATGCAAGATCACATGTGTTTTGTACTTATTTTGTTTTATTGTATTAAATTACTAAATTGGGAACTGATAGAATCTGTTTGGTCTTTCACACATTAACGAACATGAGGAACTGGTGAGGTCTAAAGAAGATGGTTCCTAACAGTATCTGCACAATTTGAGGAGTGGTTTGAGGAGTGATTCTCAAAAATGTCCACTACTGTTAGTCTAGTGCAGGTCATAATGCCACGTCTAACACGTGAACAATGTCTCTTGGCAATGGGTATGGTGGAGGCCGGGTTGAGCTCCAGTGTGGTAGCGAGGTGTATGGGCTGTACACAACCCACCATCAGAAACCTGATTGACCGCCGCAACATGACAGGGTCAGTCGACGACAGGCCACCTGCAGGGCGAGAAAGAGTGACAACTCCCGAACAGTATCGCTACATCCAGTTGTAGCACTTGTGGGAGCAGTTTCGCTGTGCTGTATTACTACAAATCAGTGCCTGTGTCAACACAAACGGAGGCCATACCCTGATACTGACTGTTGTGACTTTCATTTTGGCAGGTGCCATTTTGTTTTGTTGTTTTTGATGTGCATTGATCCAAATTTATTCTCGACGCTTGTTTGTTGTTTTTTGAAGCCAACATGATAAACAAATTATCCATATTACAAAAATCCAGTTTTGGGTACCAGAATAAAAATTATGTCGAAAATTATGGTCTCAAAGTTTTTAATGACTGTCAGTGTATAATGTATATATTGAGAATTCACTTTCCAGTGAACCTCAGCACCCATGCATAGATGCCACTGTACAAAAATCTTATGATAGTGTTCTGATCTGGGGTGGTTCAGTTGATCAAGTAGAGGTTCAAATGAAAATGGTGTGTGTGTGTGTGTGTGTGTGTGTGTGTGTGTGTGTGTGTGTGTGTGTGTGTGTGTGTGAAATTTTCCAAAAAGCTCTATAATTTTTTGGGGTGGCAGAGGCCAATACAAACACAACCATTCACATTCACACCTAAGGGCAATCAAGAATATCCAGTTAACCTAATGTGCATGTCTTTAGACTGTGGGAGCATACCCACGCAAGCAATCTCTTCTTTCTGTGGGGCATGGAGCTGGGAGCATCCTGTTGTGGGGTGTTTCTCTGGATCAGGGACTGGCAATTATTAAGAAAATACATGTGACAAAATACTGTCAGATTTATCCAAAGATATCCTGCTGCCTTGTGCCAGAAAGTTAGCAATGGGAAGAATGTCCTGGGTTTGAGTTGCAGACTCGGCGAGGGCATTTCTATGTGGAGTGTGCATGTTCTTTTCGTGTTGGCGTAGGTTTGCTCAGGATACTCCGGTTTCCTCACACACAGTCCAAAGACATGAAGAGTAGGCTAGTTGGTTGTTCCAAATTGCCCCTAGGTGTAAGTGTGAATGTGTGTGTGTGTGTGTGTGTGTTGCCCTGTGATGGTCTGGCGAGATGACTGGGCAGAGGTGGCTCAGTGGTTAAGGCTCTGGGTTGCTAATCTGATGGTTGGCAGTTCAAGCCCCAGTATCACCAAGCTGCCACTGTTGGGCCGTTGTACAAGGCCCTTATCCCTCAATTGCTCAGTTGTATGCAATAAATAAATCAATAAATAAATAAAAAGTAAGTAACTGTGGGTAAGAGTGTCTGCCAAATGCCGTAAATGTTCAAGGTGTTCTCCGTTTTTGTCCAGTGTTGGCAGAGGCTCCAGCCTCACCCCAACCCTAGTAGGATTAGAAACATATTTGTTTTCTTCATTATAATAGTCCTTAAAATCCCATTTATATATATATATATATATATATATAAGAAAAGATAAGATAATCCTTTATTGTCCCACAATGGGGAAATTCTATACATACAATATACAAACAGAGGTAGAAAGGCAATAATAATTTACATAAATAAACAGTATTGGGAAGAAAATTTAACAGATATTGATATAAACAATAAGTTGGAAACTATATAAATATGGGACAGTTTAAATATAGACATATGTGTATATATACAATAAAAAAAAAAAAAAAATATATATATATATATATATATATATATATA
>JAQMYF010000021.1:9133860-9147541 GCA_030014195.1 Neosilurus mollespiculum | reverse complement strand
TTTACATTTTTTTTCCTCTGACGTCTATCCTGGTTGGCTTTTTGTAAGAAAATGCACAAAATTTTGCATTTTATGCCAAAATAATGATCACTGTTCCACAAACTATCTTTTTTCATAAGTAATCAAAACAAGTATTTCCAAGTAGGTATGGAACTAGGCAAACATCATGCAATGTTTCCTGGCAGTGGTTGCGTAACGTAACAGTCACGTGTAACGGATAGACATTTTGCAGACAGAAACAGTCAATAGGAAATGGTAACCAGGCCTGCTGGATTTTTTTATGACTTCTATTATACACTTTACTTGTTGGTGGGTCTATGTCCTACTTGTGTCAATATTTATCATCCCTTGGTGAGGAGCAACATGTAGTGCAATGGACGGACACTGTGGGATGGAAAAAAGAATACCTGAAGGGCTGCAGGAACAACATTTGACATTCGAATGAAACATCATTACTTTGTTCACACCTAGATCAACCAGTAGATGATTGGGACAATTTGAGATAAAATATTAAAGATTCATTGAAATTTTAAAGACTTGAACATCAGAACAAATACTTATATGAAAATTGTGAGATCAGAATTTAAGTGAGTTAAAGTGGTTACACCAAAATTGTACTGAATTGTACTTACTGTCGTTAAAAATCCTGTAACATTAATTTACAAAATATAAATCCACAATTCTAAGAACTGCATGGGCACACATCAATTTTATACAAACAGTTAACCAATAACAAGGTATAAATTGGTCCAATAAAATACAAAATTCTTCTAACATTTTTATAATGAGAATAATTATTTAGCGTAACTGACGTGGCATTACAGCATAACTGACGCGTATGCAGATGAAGTTTCAAACTCCAAGATGGCCATCAGTCATGTGTTTTTAAACAACAAATAATTCTTCAAAGAAATTCTAACAATATTTTTTTCCTAATTATTAATTTTAAATTTTTTTTTATGGAATTGCCCTTAGGCTACTTCCAGCAGGATAAACATGTTTTTTAATATCTATTATAGGCAAAGTGCACTGAGTTAAGGGGAAAGTTTTCCATTTGTGCATAAAGAAGTGATCTTGATGTGTACTTAATCTCGAACTTTGAAATTTTCATTGCAAAGGCATAATAGAGAATCATTGAAAAATCCATGGAATTGTTTTTTAGGGGTTATGGAATTTTGTCTGTCCTGTCCTGAAAACTCCTTGAATTTCATTGCCCCGAGGGCATACAGACCCTGTGTCGGGACACACACTGTAACTGCTTCATGGGAACAACATGTCATATACCATGGGAAACTAGAAGTAATAAGGAGTCCCACTGTAAATTATTCGATACCCTTTTTAACTGTACACCTCAGGAATTGAATGTAAAATAATAAGGTCCCTAATCCTTTTTAAAAGTGTGTTGTCTATATATAGAAAGTTAGTGATTTTGTTGGCCAGCATTGTGAACATGCTCCACCCCAAAGTAATGATAAGCATTTGTTAATTTTCACATAACTGGCCTTTATGATATTAATATAATGAAATTTCCTCCCATATGCAATTACACTTTTATTGTGTCTTGTGTACATTCAGACTAATCTTTGAGATTTCAGTTTATTGTTCCTTCCTCAAGCATCAGGTGGAATGTAGAATAATCACTTGTAGATTTACTAGCCTTCTAATTTCAACTGAATGTGAATTTGAACAGAATTGTGTTTTTATGATTTTCCGCTGAAGTTTAACTGATCACAGTGACTCTACAGACAAATAATATAGCTCCTGACTGATATTACAGAACGACCTAAATTCAGAGTTTTTTTTTTTTAAGCAGCTGCACTGACTTTGGGGTCATTTCATGTCCAATAGCACATGGTATCGCACACCTAGTCTCGGATTTTCCTCAAATATATATATAATTATCATGAATCTTCATCATGAAAAAGGCTTCACATAAGAATTTCAGCAAGATCAGTCAATCATTGATGATTTGACAGCTATTTGAATTTTTTTTTTTTTTTTAAGTTTGGTATGTGTAAGGTGGAAAACTCAGAGGAGCAAGGGGTTTACTTGTTAGGTGTAAATTCAATATCTTTTTTAGTTTAGAGTTTGATCTACTCAAAATAACAATTTTTTGCACAAGCCTTGTGTTAAGAAGGATTTTTATGCGTCACCTGCTGAGCCGAAAGCAGGATTGCTTTCTGAAGGTTTCTATGCCCTTACGGTAGATCTAGTAGAAAACCAAGCTTGAAGTGTGTAAAAGAGCACTCGCATGCTTCGTTCTCTGCCGTCTGATCGCTTCCGATGTCAGCAGTAGGATCTGGAAAAGTGGTTTTACCGCGCAGGCAGACTTTTCAGGACAGGACAGAACTTTTTTTTCTTAACAGTAAAGTTATCAGTTTTTATTCATTTTATGTCCATAAGTTACTTTTAAAATGGATAAATAGAACGTGTAGAACAGTTGCTCAAGATTTACTTTTGCTAGATTTACATTTGGTGAAACATGTACTGGACTTAACACTCTGATTTCAGCAACAAAAATAGGCTTATGACGTCACGTTCTTTTAATCTCGCTACAAAAGCAGTAAGGGTTCACCTCACCCTGACTATGACAGCAGAAATGAACTCTCTGCATGTTGTCGTAACTATATGTGGAATTTCAAAATTCAAATAGCTGTCAAATCATCAATAATTGCCCAATCTTGCTGAAATTTTCAGGTTAAGCTATTTTGAATCTGTTGATGTGATACAGAATGACAGTTTGGCAAGTTCAATACAATACATTAAGCAAGTAGTGTGTGAAGCCATGAATAAATCTTGCCGATTTTCCTTACACAGTGTTTCACTAGATATTAGATCATTAGTGCTTAACAAACTAACTTTCGCTACCATTTGTCGCAGGTGCAGTCACGTCATTTGTGGCAGGATTTGTGAAGATCAGATGGACGGTCTGGTCGGAACTGATAATTGGGTTGATCACTGCAGCCCAGGCCGGTTTGCTGCTTCTCATGGTATACACCACCAATATCTGGGTGTGTTACATTGCCTACATCCTATTCAGAGGCTTCTATCAGTTCCTGATTCCTATTGCTAGGTGAGTACGTCAGACTCTGAATAATCATCTTCATTTTGAAAGAGCATTCCGTGAGAAAGTTATTCACTCCCCTGGAGTGAACTTTCGTCATGTGCACTTGTCTTAGTGTGGTTTAATTCTGACGTTGATGTGTTATGTGACATGCTTAGAATCTGGTTTTATGCATCAGCTATTAAATAGCTGAGATATGAGTTTATACTAGTGTAAACTGGATATTCATTGCTGATTATAAGGTGTATAATATAGATTTATCAGGATTTTTAAAATACTGAATTATTGCAGCAATGTTTCCTTTACCATGGTCTCGATGACCAACTCCTGTGTAAGGGGATGACTCTTGTCTGTGAGCTCTGATGTTCTCTCCTGAGATTTCATGAAAAAACATGAAAAACAATAATTGGATTCTATAACCCCTGGACAAAAATGATGAAATCACCACTCTGGGGATGTTTACACAGCATTTTTACCTCCTAGGAGATAAACAGGAAATCAGATACACATAAAACAATCCATTTAAAAGCTAAATATACTGGGTTCTGTTGGCCCTGCGATGGCCTGGTGAGCTGTCCAGGGTGTACCCCGCCCTCGCCCAGAAATGGCTGAGACTAATTAGGATTAAGCAGCTTAGAGAATAAATGAATGAATATACTGGCTTCATGAAGATACTTCAAACAAATGAATGCATTTTTAAAATTTAGGCGAAATGATTGAATAACTTTAAAATTTATGAATTACCAAAAATCATCTTTACAGCATAATTAGTGTGTACGTAATACCTTTAAGCGATACAAACGCTTATTTTAGCATAAATGACCATAAAAAGCACAAAACTGGTGATTTTATCTCATGGCTTACTACGGGCACTGAACCAATGGTTAACAGTAATTTTTTCCCGGAAGTGGCATGAACTCATTGGTTCATTTTGTCCAGAGTTAGTAAACAAGCAGATCTATTCAGTGAGTGACATTTTGGAGGAAACGGGGTAAATGATTACCTATTTGAACCAGAGAGGGAGGAGTCTTGTAGAGACAGTAAGACGTCACATTCTAGTGACTCTGAGGATGAGAATGCTGCCAGAGATGTGTGTGGTGGTAAATCCACATTATGCAGCTAACGTTTTGCCAACTCTGCTTTCCCGTCATCAGTTTAGGAACACACGTTTTCCACTATTTCTGCGCTTGTTGTTTGTGCAGCTCAGCACTGGCCGATATGTTATGATGCAGGGGTCAGTTGGACCCAGCCAGTCCAACAAGTTCTTGTCACTTCCAGGCTCAAACAGCCAATGAGAAAGGCAACATGTCTCTGAGCATGCCTTGGGTCATTAGACTTGTGCACACTTTAAAATCGTGCAAGGACTGATGTTGCCGGAAGGAACTGCTGATGTTATACGTGATCACTGTAAATATCTAGTAACACGAATTCACCACAAGTACCCTTTTAGTTATTTTTGCTGGTATCTTGCCTTCTTGGAACTGATGCGTCTAGACAGTATTCTCGTGATTAAAACAGACGACAAATGGTGGCTTTTTCAAACAGGCTAATGCTAACTATCGAACACATTTTATCAGATTTCAGCTTCGTAGATGTAAGTAAAACCCACCTGATAATGAAAATATACATATTATTAGTGTAATAGAAGAGTTTGGAAGGCTTTCATTCCATTTCCCTTTAAGAACGAAGTCCAACATGGAGTGTGGCAAAAGATATTTCACAGTTAGATGTGTAAAATTTGGTCCAAAATTAAACGGGGGAAAAATGTGAACGTTATAATGGGTAGACCAAGGAAGATGTCAAAATGTCTGAAGAGAAAACCCAATATGGAAAATACACAACAAAACAAAAGAAAACAAAGCAGAAATAGTAGTGTGTGTGTGTGTGTGTGATAGAGAGAGACAGAGAGAGAGAGAGAGAGACAGGACTGTAAGAAATTGGGAACAGTCATGGAGTGTGGATGATTGGGTGACGGTAATATCCAGTGATGAATCATGAATCCACATTGGCCATGGAGATGATGCTGAAAGTTTTGTCTGGTACCATTCTAATGAAGCTTGAAGATGACTGCCTGAAGCGAACAATAAAATTTCCATTCTCATTTATGATTTGGGTTTGCATGTCAGGTAAAAGAGCATGGGAGACGGCAGTTCTAATCTCAACAATCAGTGCAAAGGTCTAAGTTGAAATTTTGGACATTTTTGTTATTCCATTATTAGAAAGTGGGTTTGGTGGTGAGGAAGTATTTTTCAGGATAATTACACATCTTGGGCGGCACGGTGGCGCAGTGGTTAGCCTGGGTTCGATTCCCGGGCTTGGGCGATTCTTTGTGGAGTTTGCATGTTTTTTCTTCGTGCTTACATGGGTTTTAATGGTAATATCTTTGCTTTTTCTCAGCATAACCAACAGGAGAGTTATATGACCACTTTAATGTAACTTATTTTCATCTTCCGCTTAATCCGGGGTCGGGTCGCGGGGGCAGCAGCCTAAGAAGTGAGGACCAGACGTCCCTCTCCCCTAAGCATTATGTTAAGCTTAGCAAAATAAATTACAGGGGGACGTGTGTGATTTATTTTGCTAAGATTAATCTAATAAATGTTCCTGCTAATGATCATAATACACCTGTTTAAATAAAGGCGACTGGAGGCGTCCTGTGCTGGTGAAGCACTGGTGGTTAATCGCATGCTGTGTTACAGCTGAGAAACCCTTGTAATCATTATTAATAGAAAAGAAAATTCCTGGTCAGTTGTTTAGTAGGTTAAGGAGAACATGTACAATTCTTAGTTAAAAATAATCTTGATCTTTTTTTCTCTGGTTTCTATAAATTAGTTTTCAGATTGCCTCTTCTCTCACTAAGGAGCTATGTGCTCTAGTCTTTGGAATAAACACCTTCCTGGGAACAGTCCTGCAGTCTACTATTACCCTGATTGTGGTAGATAAGAGAGGCTTGGCTCTGCAAGTACATTCCCAGGTAAGCAACATCCCCCCCCCCCCTTTTTTTTTTCTGGGCAATTCCACTGTAAGTGACGTGTCATTTGCTCAAAAGATAATAAAAAAAAAAAAGACCTATAGCTTTTAATACAAACAGAGTTTAAGTATAAGACTTCAACATCAGAACAAATACTTATATGTAAACTGTGAGTTAAAGTGGTTACACCAAAACTGTAACTGAATTGTACTTACTGTCATTTAAAATCATGTAACATTAACTTACAAAATATAAATCCACAATTCTATGAACTGCATGGGAGCACATCAATTTTGTACAAACAGTTAACTGATAAGGTATTAATTGGTCCAATAAAACACAAAATTCATTTAACATTTATTATTATGAGAATAATTAATTAGTGTAACTGACGTGGCATTACTGATTTTATATCAGTATACAAGTGTAAGTATAAGTTTCAACCTCCAGTCATGTGACATGCACCCGCAGCGAATATCATGCGATTTTTAAAACAACAAATAATTCTTCAAACAATTCTAACAATATTTTTTTCCTAATTACCACTTTTATGTTTTTTTCACAAGTGAACAGTTTTGTTGTTTTTTTTTAATGCAATTGCCTTTCTTTTGCTTTTCTTTTGGTGTCTTCTCTGCCTCACAGCTACAGTTAAAGTTGCCCTTTTTTCTTTCAGTTTTTTTTGTACTTCTTTTACTTTCTCCTGCTGACGATGGTTTACTTGGGCTGTGCTGCATGGGTTATCTCCCATCATTACCACACTCAAAGCGGAGAGGATGTTCCCAGAGAGGCACCTTCACCAGATGAGCCTAGCCTTGGGGAAAAAGATCCATCCGAGACGAAGCCGCTCTCGAGTGGATCAGACGCCAGGATCTAAAAATTCAACCGAATTCTGCCCTGTTCATGGTGAGGTCTTCTCACTTCGGATCATTTGTATTTTTTATTATTATTTTTAATTTTTTTAGCATATCACTTAGAGATGCATTTTATTTCAGTAACTTTTATGATTTCTGAGTTTATTACAGAGTGGATCTTACCGTGTAGATGCTAGAGTTATAAACTTTATCACTACATGTACTTGGGGAGAAAAATGCTGAATTTTACTTATGATTCATTATTCTACGGTGATCCATGGAAAAAAGTTTTATCAAATTTCTTTGATATATTTAGAAATACATGGCAGCTGTCACCTGTATGAATAACCTTGGAATCATAATAAGCAGGATTAGGATTCACACCAAAATATTGAGACATGGTACCTAGTTTACGATGTTACTGTGTATGAAAACTTGGTAGCACTGCATCACTTAAATGTATTGCTGTGAGCAAGATACTGTCACTAGCGAGCAATGATTTATTGTAAAGCACTTATTTCAGAGAATGTCAGTGATTTCATAAATGACTGGAGGGGCTTCCATAGAGTGCAAGGATTTAGAAGATGGCTGGGGTTTGACCTTTCAAGGGTAATTATCTTATTTGAAAATCCATTTTCTTACTCACTCATTTGTTGAACCGCTTAATCCTACAGTTAGGTTCATGGGTAGGCTGGAGCCTATCTCAGCCATCACTGGGCATTTGCCAGACCATTGCAGGGCCAACGCGCACACATACAACCATTCATATTCACACCTAGAGGCAATTTAGAACAGCCAGGTAGCCTGTGCATGTTTTTGGACTGTAGGAGGAAACCCGAGTGCACGGCTGAAACCCACACATGCAAATTCCACACAGAAACGCCCTCACCAAGCCTGGGACTTGAGCCCAGGAACAACTTGCTGCTGTACACCCCCGTGCTGCCACAAGTCTATATACAATTTCTTATTTGTGTTCCGTAGTAACAGCGTGCCTATCAGCATTTGTTTCAAAGTTCTCTGACTTTGATTTTGAAAGTTCGAGGTCATTAAAGGCCAAAGGGGATTGTGCTGTTTGGTATGGTTTCGTTCTGTCCCTTATTGTATCTAAAGCCTAAAGTGTCTCTTGGAGAGGTGAATTATTATAATTGTTACAATTATTGGATTTGCCAACTTTTCTGTTGAATGACCAATGTTTAGCGACATATCGCATTTGGCAGACGCTCTTATCCAGAGCGACTTACAATGATCATTTTTAATCCAACTGAGCAATTGAGGGTTAAGGGCCTTGCTCAAGGGCCCAACAGCAGTAATAGTGCGGATTGAACCGCTGACCTTCAGATCAGTAACCCATCGCCTTAAGCACTAAGCCAACACTGTGACATTTGTTAGCAAACAAGTTTTTGTGATGATTAGTGACTGCTTGCTACTTCTTCGCCACTGTTTGGGACCTTTTGCCAACTCTTGATAAAATACCAGGTGAATGTCAGGTGAGTCTTGGAATTGATTTATCCTTACTACTATTGATGGACCCAAACCTATTAAAAAGGTAAACAAACCCTAACCAGCATTGAGTTCACTATTTGGCAAACCAAAGAGATTTTTAGCAACACGAATTAGTGTTTGCAAATGTTTGCAGAAAAATAAATTGGCAAAGAAACTTTGCGACCCTAAAAACTGTTTGCGAACTGTTTTGCAACGTTTTACAAACCCTGACGAAACACAAAATTCTCTACGTTCATTAGTATTCGTCACTCAGCGAGATACTAGCTTAAAAAATATGTTTCACTTAATTTCTCAGATATATGCAGTTTACATGTTCACTTAAGTAAATATCTATTTCTAAAATTTTGTGACCTTTCTTTGACCTTGACCTTGACATTCCAAAATCAAATCGATAAACAAACACCGATTATTAAGAACTTTTTTGTCTGCTAAAAAATGTCTGCTAAGGTTATTTTTTTCCAGTTTTGTAGAATATTTACTTTAAGCATAAGTTCACTTTTAAATTTGTAGCTACACCAACATGAGACTACATTGAATATTGGAGCACTAGCTGGCATGTTATGTGGAATATTTTTACCCCTGCAAATAAAGTTTTGGGGTATATAGGAATCACTCTCCGTCCTCTGTCCCATTATCTCCTAAACTGCTTAATTGATTTTGATTAAATTGTAACAGTCGTAGTGTATCATCTGAAAATGTGCATGGCTTAAAATAATCCAGGTCTGATGTTTTGAATAGGAAATAATTTAACTTATTCAGTTCTATTTTTTAGGGTATAGTGATAAGATTGTAAGCGCAATTCCTCCTAAAATGTTGCATGGATTCTGATAAAATTTTACACAGTTGTGTACCACCTGAAGGTGTGTATCAAGTAAAATAATCTGAGTCTGATGTTTTGATTAGGTGCAAAGTTAACAGTGAAGTCGTGTTTCTGGTGGGAGCTGAAGGGGGTTTTCTGTAGTGAGTTTACTCACAGTTCTAGTTTTGTTTTATATCAAACTGAGTGTTCTGTTCGAGTAAATTACATGGGATAATGTTTTGTGAAATGTTGTATGTGTTGCACAGGACCATTTTACTCTATAACTAGGTACAGTTTGGTACCCTGTAGAAATCTGTTGAATATTTTGCATGTTCTTGGCAAATTTATTGCAGTTGCTTACCTAGTGAAGTGCATAACCGACCAATTTCCAGGTTTTTATCCATGTGAAGGTATTTCTCAGTGCGATGGTTCATTAGGAAATCAGGTCAGTTTATGGAACCTGCGTTGTACATTGCATATCCATAGCTCGACTTAACTGCCTGGAAACACACTATCTCTCGCCTAATCACACACCCACAATGCAGGCACTGTGGGGTCGGTGGCATAGTGGTTCGGGTGCTGGGCTCATGATCAGGAGGTTGTGGGTTCAAATCCCTGTAAGACCCCCACAGTGCTAAGACCCCTTTACCACAAGTGTGCCTCTGTCTACCTAGCAGTATAAATGGGTACCAGTTAAAAAATACTGGGAAGGTAACCAGCAATGGACTAGCGTCCCATCCAGGAGGAGTTGAAGTCCTAGTTCACGCTGCAGAAACCAGGGATGAGTACCAGCCTGATGAGCCACTAGGCTTGGTTGTTACAGCCCAACAGACTGACCTTATGCAGGCACACACAAAATCTCTCTTATACCACCGGGCTTGGACACCTATCATAGAAACATCTATCGGCGCTCTGCCTTTAGGCAGTGCCTAAATATTTATATTTAGGGAAGCCTGAAGAATGTGGCAAGATTGGCTCAAGCCGTGTGGAATTGTATACTAACTCAATCTGTTTTTGTCTCAACATACACAAAACTTGTCTGGAGGCGAATGGACTACAAAACACAAAAATCATTGGGTTTCACTCCTGTCAGTCATGAAGATAAATATGAGGCCATCATGGGCACAGGCTCACCCAAACTGGACAGTTGGTTCAGGAAAAAAATTGCCTGGTCTTTTTTAGTCTCCATTGTACAGTTTTAGTAAGTTTGCTTTTCTGCTCACCACAGTTGCTTATCAGAATAGAATTTATTGCAAAATACATTTTTACATGCAAACAATTTGCTTTGGTGTTTGGTGCATGAACAGTTAGTGATGAAATAAAATGCTATGTAGAAAAAGAAAAATAGGATAAGAACTTTTTAGAATTGCAAACTAAAGGTACACTCATGGAGTGTAAGGTACCTCCGCCAGGCACAATTTAATTATTATAACTTGATATAGTTAAAATTAAATGTTGCGTTTGTGGGTTGGGTTTTTTTTTTGTTTGTTTGTTTGTTTGGGGGTTTTTTTGGGTGTCCAACATGATCCCATGCAGGGATCTGATCCAAAATTTAATGCTGTCTTTCCAGGCCCAGTCCTCACCCCTCCACCAAGTTTGCTGGAAATCAGATCAGTCATTTTTGTGTAATCCTGGTAACAGGGGGAAAAAAGAACCTTTAATAGGAACTTGTTACAAAAACCTTGATGGTGATCCAGATCTCTTCCAAAAAGTTATGGGTTCTTGGCAGGCCCATACCTCAACCCCTTCACCAGGTTCGGTGAAAATCAGTTCAGTAGTTTTTTTTCATAATCCTGCTGAAAGGCAAATAAACGCTGGTGAATACATGAACCGCCCTCCACCCCCCACCCCTTGCAAAGCAGTGGAGATAAAAAAATATAAAGGATACAGTCAGAAAATAAAAGTATTAAGATAATTGGGTTATGGACCATCTGGTCTATACTCTAAACTCTAAAGACTGATGTGTGTGTGAAAATCTCAGGAGGTTAGAAGTCACTGAAATACTCCTACCAGTCCATCTTGCACCAATAAGTTCACCATTATACAACAATTGTGCACAGATTACACTTTTCCTTCATTCTGATGTTTGATGTAAACTTTAACTGAAACTCTAAATCTGCATTGCATTGCTGCCACATGATTGGCTGATTAGAAACCTGTGTACATGTACGAGTCTTTATAATAAAATGGACAGTCAGTGTAGGTTTGCTGGGAAGCTGCCAGAAAAGCAGTGCGGACTGTTTAGATTCATGAAAACTGGAGTTTTATTTTCGGAGTATTAGTCAGTGTTTTAAGTTGCATTTAAACCCTGTAATTGTTCTGAGAAAAAAATGTAATCATCACTGTGATGTTTGTACTGTGAAATAATTGCTCATAATACTGTTACTATGCTTTTAAATTGCCTCAAACTATTTGCAGGGTTCATCAAAGAAGTATAGTAAATATTCTAAAGTAAGCAACCAGTATGTGTTTGGGAAATGTATTGCACAAAATATTGATCATAAGGAAATTTCACAGAATTATGTACTTAAGTGTGTTTTGTTACTTATTATAAAACTTAAATGAATGTCATTGTGGTTATAAGCCAACTATTACTAATTTGAAATTCAAACCTCCAACATTAAACACTGACCAACATCTGCTGTAGAATTATTCACTGGAAAAAAATGTATTTTCTAGATTTTAATTTCTTATGATTTGTAATAAATCTTTTACTAAAGAAAAGATTTTCTCGGTATTGAAGTTATTCATTAAATTTCTTTGTTTTTTGTATACATAATTTATACTGTCTACCCCAAAACTGGGACATTCTGATTTCCACCAATCAGAAATGAGAAAATCTCTTGAATGAATAATAAAATTGGTTATTACACTGTATTATGTTATTAACACAGATAACAGGAATAATTTTTTAAAAAATCTAGAATGGGTGGTACCACTTACCTGAAAGCAGGTGCCTTCACAGTTTAATATTCTTTAGGTAAATATTTAAAAGTTAGATCAACAGTTTTTCCTTGAACGGAGCAGACTGTTCAACCCCTCACAAGTGAGTCATCAAATTTTAATGTATCAGGTATAATAGCCAAGTATAATGTGTGTCATTCCCAGCACATGCTTGTGTGTGAATTTGTGCGCTTTCACCTAGAGGCCAGTAACCACAGAGAGAGAGCTGCAAGTGGTCACTTGTCTATGTGCTAATAATATTCAGTGAATGCTTGTTATCTCGTGTCTCAGAATGAGAAAATCACAGAGTAAAAGGCGCCTGAAAAGTGCCTCGACTGAGCAAAGTAAAAGTGAATAAATAGAGTGAACTGTCCACCTGTCTGAGTTTTCAGAATTCCCAACCTGAAATCTGTTGAAACCTGGGATACTGGACAACATGCTGATATCAAATCTGCTTCGCTCTGTGAATTCATTTACACCATTGCTGTACTATAGAAAGCCAGCAAGGGGTCTCCCTGCAAGAGTATCTGCGCTTCTAGGTATTGTTCCTAGTGCATCTGGAGGACTGCAGGTGCGCTGGAACCTGCTTCAGAGGTCTAATGCTGACACCACCACCTCCCTGTTACCTACAGGCTTCCCCCGGGGTGTCAGGATGTCCCCTAGCCTTTCTTCAAACTATTCGAGCAATTGGCAGAGGCATGGGGTGGCTGGAAATGGAATTTCCTAGGTCTCTGGTGACAGTGGTTCCAGAGAGGGCATGGGCAGCTGGGACCGGGAGTTACTAAAAATGTGAAGATCACCTCTGAGAGTAGAGGTTCCCCAGCTGCAGAAAGCAGATGTGTTGTCACCTGGCAAGTTTCACTGACTTCAAAGAACACCACAGACAGATGCCTCCAGGTCTGGTTGTGTGCAGCCACCCATATAAATTAGATGTGCACAAGGAAAGTGCGTTAATATTATTTTACTATTGGGCAAATATCATATACATTGTTGTAAATGGAAATTAACTAAGCCATCCTTCAGCTGGATTTTAAATGACTTCAAACTGTTTTTCTCTTCTCTGAAAAAGCTCTCTAGTAGGATTGGTAGGAAAATGTGTGCTGATTTCACTAAATTTCTGTTTTTCTAATTCAATTTGACGGATCTATTGCTCCCATTTCATGATACGTTTTGAGCCAGATACAATCAGAATTGTGTATGTATGTATGTATGTATTTATTTATTTATTTATTTATGGTATGTGAGGAAAAATAAAAAGACTACCTTTTTGTCCCGACAAGCCTGTTTCGTGGTTGCCCACTCATCAGGGGATTTATTGCCTGATGATTAATAAATCCTGCTTTATTTTTCCCTGATGAATTAATTATTCCCTGATTCCTAAATCCCCTGATGTCGGGATGAACAAGTAGTCTTTTTATTTTTTCTCACATACCATATATTTAGCTGTACTTCGATGTATCGAGCACTGATCTATGGAAAATCGACTCAGGACCTTTATTATATATATATATATATATATATATATATATGGATGAAAATAGAAAAATACAAAC
>JAQMYF010000021.1:9078718-9089053 GCA_030014195.1 Neosilurus mollespiculum | reverse complement strand
TTATGGAATCTATGTAATCTTGCTGGACTTGACTGGAGGGGACAGAAAAAGAAAGAAGACAGCAAACAGAAGCTAAATGTTTCAGATAAATTGAAAGGTGTCACAAATGTAGTTGGTTTTACTTTTGCATAGCATGAATGAACTTTTTGGCAGGTGAAGAAATTAAAAAATACAGTAGTGTGCAGTGATGATTATACACTTAACAAAGTGAAGATAAATCAGAAACTCTGAGCCCTTTTAGACAAAAGTGGTGGTGTATAATCTTCACTGCACAATACTGTATTAATGTTGTGTACAAGAGGTCATCAGTGAACAGGGGCCCAGATTCTGACCCAACAATATACAGACGCATATCAAAAGTAAATACACCTCTCATTAGAGTTTCATCTGTGCAACATTGCTTAGAGTAACTCGAGAAGCCATGAACACCGGCAGTAAAAGAATGTCTGATTTTCGTGGAGGGTGTATTTGGGGTCGGTCTGAGGGTGGACTTAGCCAGAGTCAGATTACACAAAACCTTGGCATTCCTCTTCCACAGTCAACAGTGTGATTGTACTATTCACCAGCAAAGGCAAGGGCAATAGCATCCCGCTCAGGTCGACCTGGGCTTCTCTGACAGGTGTCTTCATACTGTTGAAAATAATTCAGTTGTAATGAAACTGATGTTATACAAAAACTCCAAGTGAGTCGCAGTACTGCTGTGAGGAATCTCCATCATTTTGGATTCTATGGATATGTATATTTAAGGATAAATCATATCATATAAATCATATAAACCATCAAAATTAAAAATGATGGTGTCGATTTACATTTCATATGTCACTGTACTTTAACAGGTGCTAACTGCAAAAATACTGTGACAGAGTTAATGCTGTATGAAAAAAATGACCACTGGCAATTTAAAAATAGAGATTTCTAAACATGATCCACGTCAGCTTCTGAAACGTAGCCCCTATTTTATTTATTTATTTTTCTTAATCCAATCACATGCATTTATGTAAAATTTTAAGCTAATAGCAGCACCTCAGACCATACACTATTGGTCCAGAGCAGTGCTTATCAGCCCTACTTCTGCCTCCCTGTAGACTTTGGCTCCAATCCTAATCATGCCCACCTGACAGTCTTGTCATTGATTTAAAGGAATATTAAACCCAAACTTGAAGTGAGATGAAAGGCAAGACTCTTGTTACTCGTGAACATATGTATATTTTCAGTAACAGGGGTTTTTTACTCCCTCAGAGCTAGGGTGAGAAGCTCTCTCATCTGGGAGGAGCTCAGAGTAGAACTGCTGCTCCTCCGTGTTGAGAGGGGCCAGTTGAGGTGTCTCAGGCATCCGATTAGAATGCCTCCCTGGTGTGGTGTTTTGGGCATGTTGAACCAGGACGAGACCCCGGGGTTGACCCAGAACACGCCTCAGAGTTCCCCCCAGAAGAACTGGAGGAAGTGGCTGGGGAGAGGGACGCATGGACCTCACTGCTTAGGCTGCTGCCCCGCGACCAGACCCCGGGTCAAGCGGAAGATGATGATGAAGTGTTTTTTACTTACAGTTTCAAAGTTGCAGTCTGCTGTTTGATAGTTTGCATTAGTCAGTTTGAGAAGTGTTTAACTCTCATGAGAGTGCGAAATCGTGAGAATAGGACATGAATTCATCAGGTCATATAAGGCAAAATAACAGCAATAATAATAGTATACAGATATTAAACTAACAAATCAGATATAACCTAGTGAACTTTTGTATTAAATAAAACTAGATACATTAATCTATGTTATAAGAAGCTCATAACATGTGTAGGTATTCCTAGTTTTATTTTATTCACAAGTTTACTAGTTTGTATCTGATTTGTTAGTTTATTATCCATATACAGTTATTTATGCCATTAACTTGCCTTGTATGAAATGATGGATTCACGTCCTATTCTCATAATTTCATGTTCTCACAAGAGTGAAACATACTCCAAATGGTGGTCTTTTCAAACTGGCTAATGCAAAATATTGAATGCATTTCAGCAGATTACGACTTTGAAAATGTAAGTAAAAACCACCTGAAAATGAAAATATACATGTATGTGTATAATAACAACAAATGTTCATGTGAGAGTTTGGAAGGATTTCCTTTCATTTTACTCTAAGAATTCTTAATTGGTTAAAAGAAATGTGTTTGATTTTGGGTGAAGATAAAACCCTGCAGGAAGGTAGACCTCTGGGAACAGACTGTACTGTGATTAGATTAAAAGGGGGAGGGTTCTCACAGATTTTCTTTAATTTTTCTGTTCTGTCCTTTCTGGATTGATGAGTGAATTTCATACCGGAACCAATACATCACGCAGTGCATTGTGGGTGATCATGAAAGCTTCTATCGACAGAACTGCTTCAGGCTTAAATTTTCTATGTAAAAAAGTGGTAACAAGTACTGATGTGAAACTTCACACATTCAAGTTGTCTTATAAGGGTAATTATAATATATAGATTTGTGTTGCCTGAAGGCTGAGCTCTGAATAGATAAGTGTCTGAGGCTGGTGTTATAAGAGTAGCACCGCTCCTTTAAGGGCTGAATCAACTTCACCCCTGGGGAAAATAAATAATTCTCCCCTACATTATGCATCTAAGGTCTGAAGTGAAAGAAGGAAAGGTTAACCCAGTTCTCTTTTCACCGCCTTTCACTCTCTGATTTTCAACTTCATTTGTATCACCTGTCTTGTTATTTAATTATCCGTGTAACGAGGTCATGTTCCGTGCCTTTGTCTGCCTACCTGAGTTAGACTGTGTATTTTTTTTATTCTGTGCCAGTCTGAGCAGAGGTGTATGAGACTATTATTTTTTCCTTTCAGTTTTTTACTGGTGATGTGGCAGACTTATTGGGTTTCCTGTGGTAGCACAGACACGGGACAACCATCCAAGTCATGTTTCATTCCTATGGGGTGCCGCTCAGGAGGTCCGTTAAAAATGTTAGCACTTGTACGATGATCCAACATTGTAACAGTTGATATTTGTTGCTAATCATTGTGGAGAATTGATTGACCCTTGTCGATGCTGCAACCTTGCTTCGGTTCACCACAAGGCATCAAAAACAGTAAAGAGGAATGTTGCCAGTATGAAAAGGATATTGATATAATCATTCAGTAACACTTGCTACTAATCTGAACGTCTGTGAAGGAAGGATTTCAATGGAACTGTACCTTCTCATATAGTACTTGCTTACATACATACATAGAAATGCAGTAAAGCAAAGATTCCTTAAAAAATAATGAATTAAAACTTAATTTTCTGTGTTTATCTGCACCTGTCTTAGCACTGGGCAGAAGTTCAGTACTATGTGGTGCAACCGTCTACATTACCGTCTTCATCTTTGGGAATTAGTAGACTGTGAAGTTTAAATTACTCCCCCACCACTTTAAAGTCGTGACCTTCTTGTGTACTTATCAGCTGAGTAAACACCCTGATGGCCTTTCATAACTGATTGTTGAGGCTTGCCATGGATTGCACAAAACTTCCAACTTCCAACAAAACTTTCTTCCAGCATTCACTAGTTGAGTCAGAGTTCAGAAAGCATACAAAGACGGCTATAAAGAGAGGTACACGGTAATAAACCCCAACAATTCAACACTGTATTTGTTGTGCCAAAAAAGTCTGGTAGAGTTTCTGCAAACAACATTGTGGCGTAGTGGTTAGCATGTGTGCAGGCTATAGACGTTTCAATATGAGGTTTGCATGTTCTCCCTGTGCTTGCGTGGATTTCCTCTAGGTATTCTAGTTTCCTCTCACAGTCCAAAGATATACACTATGGGCTAAGTAACTATTCCAGATTGCCCCTAGGTGTGGATGTGTATGTGATGCCCTGTGATGGTCTGGCCAGCTACTTAGGATGTGCCCCGTGTTGGCCAAGATAGGCTCCAGCCTCCCTGCGACTCTAGTAGGAGTAAGCAGTTTGGCAAATGAGTGAGTGAGTTTGTGCAGATTTATAAGGAGCTTAACATTTCATGTTTCATGTTGCCCTCAAGATTTTGTCTAGAAAACACAAAAGACTTAGAAATATTAACATTTTGGGAAAGCATAATTCATAAAGTAAACCTCCTATATGAAAATGTATTCTAAAAAAATTCAATATTCAAAACTTTGACCCAGAGCTGTATACAGAGCTGTACTCCCTTCTCTTTTTTTTTTTTTAAATACCTCTATCTTATTCTAGTTAGATGGAAATCCTTTTTAAGAGTCTCTTGTGCTGCTTTGTTTTTGGGGTAGTTGAGAATTTAGGTCATTATTTTGTGGTCCAGAGAACACATTTTCATCTTCGTCTTCTGATTGTCGTAGTCATACTTTGGATTTCATGAATTCAGGCCATGAACTGATTGCATTAATCTGCTGTAAGACTTACCCGTTAGTGATTGCCAAATCATGAGCTCTGGTGTGTTGCTGCAATAATGCTTTGCTTCATTTCAGTACTTTAGTTGGAGGGAGTTTTGTATTATGCTTCCGGTATCGTTCAACACATTCTACCTTTTTTTTTTGGTTTCTAACTTAAAGCAAAATATCTTGGTAAGTCACATAATTTACTCTGCTCTGTTTTTTTTCCTGGTTGTGTAGGGGTTTTGGTGCAAAGTTATCTTACAGTCATGGCACAGTTCCTGGTTTATACAAGAGGTTAAATTAAGCACAAGTTACAGTTATAAGTTCAGAATTAAAACTCTATTATTGCTTTTGTTTCATCATAAGAGATTTGTCAGAGCCAGCTGTGCAGATTAGAGGAGCAGACTGGATCTATTTAAAATGAATTTAACCCAAACATAATAAAAGCTTGTGTACATCATATACATTTTTGCCTTTCAAAACATGCTATTGTTATTACAAGCTTGTTTGTGAAGGAAAATAAGAACAAGTAATAAATCTGCACAAGTAAAGTTGCACGTGATTGACTTCAGCGGTAAATAGGGAAGTAAGTTGCATACGAAGGGGCGACAGGACATGCCATCCATTCCTATAAACAAGCCAAAGTTTGGTTGATGTAAGTGAACAGAAGCTTGTATTATGTTATTAAATATATGTGCCTATTTTTATTTTATCCAGAAGTTCAATAGTTTATATCTGATAAACCTTTTAATATCTGTCTACTGTTATTTTTGCCAGTAACCTCCCTTATATAAACTGACAGATTCGTGTCCTATTCTTGTGATTTCTGGCAAGAGTAAAAATGGCAGTCTTTTCAGACAGGCTACTGCAAAGTATCACACTGATTTTAGCAGATTGCAACTTTGAAAATGTAAGTAAAAACCACCTGATGAAGAAAATATACAAATGTACGTGTGTGACATGAGAGTTTGGAAGGCTTTCCTTTACTTTAAGTACAGTGCTTTATTTAGGTGTGTGTTGCTTTGAGAAATATAATACATGCCCTTATTAACAGCAAGCCATCATGCAAATGGAACACCAGTGTAGTTAATAAGGTCATATGACCATTTCATAGTGTGGTTCATCCTTTAAATTCTAATACAGGCTAATACTAAGTACTGTTATACTTGCACTGTTACTGCACCTAGACATTGTAGGCAGATGCCAATAGTAAAACTGTTATATTAAATTGTGTAACTATTGTACTACAAATGAAAAATTCCTCCATGATATCAAATCTGTTTAAATAATTTGTACTGCTTGTCCTTGTTCTGACAGAATGTATAGTAATGTAGGTCTACTGCACTTATAAATACACTGTAAATCACCTCACAATCAATGAACTCTGTACAATCACTGCAGCTGTGAATAGTTCCAGAAAACCTTTTAATTCAGGCAATAATGTAGATTTTTTAGGTTACATGTGATGATGATGATGACTATCAGACCAGCAGCACTTAGAAGCCCCATTGCCTTGTACTTGTATTTAATATTGTTTTTATTGACGATAATCATTTTGTTTTATACTGTATACATTATTTTAATGCTGTGTATATATATATATATATATATATAGTGTCAAGGATGGTTCTGACTTGCTGGGGGCCTATATTTGTGATGTCTTTTGTTTTGAAAGTGCTTTAGCTGTGAAATGTGTGATTTAATTGAAATGTAAAATTTGTAGCTTTTTTTTCCCCCTCAAAGTTGATTTCAGTACAGCAGACTTCTGGTAACATCAAACCAACCTAATTATTATTCACTATTATACGAAATAAATGCAACCGCTGTTCTGTTTACATCAAAAATATTAGTATTTTTTTATTTTCTAAATCATTTTAAGATGATCTCGAATCATGTTTTTCCATTAATAAACTGCTTCAATTTTAATAAATATGTTAATAATGTGGTATTTTTATGATAAACCAGATGGGATTGGGGGAGGGGGATGTTGTGTGTGTGTGTGTGTGTGTATATAAGTAGAATGACCACAAAATGTGAAATTGCTGACTTTTAACTTCTTAAGCTGCCTCAATCCCCTGCTTTTAGGTTTTCTCTAATGTGGCACACGGCATATCCCTCTCACTCTTCTGTAACTGTTTTATTGTGATCAGGGTAACAGTAGATATGGAGACTGGAGATGAGGCAGAATTGTACCCTTGGTGGTACTCGGGTTCACTGCAGGGAACATGCACACAGATTTACATACTAGTTCACACCTAGAAGCTATTTCTTTCAGAATCAGCTTTGAGATTAACCTCTGACTATTGTGTTTCCTTCCTGCACATTAAATGTAATAGTTTTTAATGTTCAGTTACCAAAAATTATTTTTAGGTACTTCCACCAAGAGAGGGGGTTATAAGATTGGTCATGGGTGTCTGTCTGTCTGTGTGTGTGGCCTCGATAACTCAAACTCAGCTTTTGTCATTCATCTACATACAGGGCATGTAGTAGAATGAAGTGTTGTTTCGCGCGAGCTCCAAGGGCCATAGACAATAACAATAACAGTAATGATAAACACAAAACTGAACAATAATGATAAGGCTAACAAAAACTTGGTGAAAGACAAGGACAAGGCTTGGCACAGCAGCAGGGTAAAGTTTATGGAGAAAAGGGTAATAAGGTTGTCGGAGTGGCACAAAATATAAAAGCAAGGTACAGGTGCAATATTTTGGTTTGATTTAAAGTGTAGATACAGGATGGATCAAATAAGTATAAAATTAGGGTGCTGGTATAGTGTTAAATCCTCCAAAATATACAATGTAAAGGGCCTGTGCACAGTCCAGTGTGAGTTGTGTAGGGTGCTCAAACCCAGGACCTTTTTGCAGTGAGGCGAACGTGCTGATCACTACGCTGCCCTGAATTCTACATCATCTGCCACTATAACCCATGTGAAGGTGAGATTGCACTACCACAGTGAAGGTCTGCACTCTATGGGTGCATTTCACGTCATTAATCTCTTTACCACACCAGTTACGATTAGTTTGTAACGTAATCATGGCTGGAGAACAACTGCAGTACATCATTTCTTTAATGAGTCCCAGAAAATTTTTCAAAGTGGCAGGATAGATGGGGGTGGAGCTTATTTTTTAAATTTGGCAAAATTTAGCTTCTCACCTACTAATTTTATTTCTATATATAAATTGACGTTTCAGGTAAAATATTGGGTAATTCTGAGATAATTTACAAGTAGATCAAACAGCAGTATGCGGGGCATCATTAATGTATGCAGGAGACACTGGTGTAGTGACTGGCATGTCCACCTCACATCATGAAGGTCCTGGGTTTGAGTCCCGGGCTTGGCGAGGGCATTTCTGTGCGGAGTTTGCATGTTCTCCCCATGCTTGTGTGGCTTTCCTCAGGTTACTCCGGTTTCCTCCCACAGTCCAAACACATGCACAGTAGGCTAATTGGCTTTTCAAAATTGCCCCTTGGTGTGTGTATGAATATGAATGGTTGTGTGTGTTGCCGTGCGATGGTCTGGCAAGCTGTTCAGGGTGTACCTTGCCTTCACCCAGTGTTGGCTGTGACAGGCTCCAGTCTCCCTGCGACCCTAATAATATTAATGGGCTAGCGAATGGAAGAGTATGAGGGGTTTATGCGCTTTATACATGTATTGCTTTGCTCTTTGTATACTTATTGTGTATTGATCTTAAACTCACTAGTCTTACCTTTTAATAATTTCCAAACCCAGGGGAGATTGTCCCAAGCTGAAAGTAGCTCATGGTGTAGCTCTTATGCTTGTTGCAAATTGTTAAGAAGCACCACTATGGTTATCCAGGTAGCCAGGAACAGCCAGTTGCCGATGTGACCGGATCTGACTGACTTTGTTGCCTACTTTGATTTAACTAATGATAAGAAAAAGGTTTCACCAGTAAATAAATAAACACACAATAGTCTTTAACTATCTATGCGTATCTATGCATTACACACACACAATACATTTTTTTAGCTTTCGCCCCTCAGGAACTATAGGAATGGGTTCCGTGTGTCCGTCCGTCTGTCCATCACACTTTAGTTTCCGGACATGTACTTGCCGCGCACTGAAGCTGCGGCTTTCAAACTTGGTATGCTGGCTCACTACTATGAGTGCTGGGATGAGTCTGTGTGTAAGTGACCTTGACCTGCTTTTCAAGGTCACCGAGGCAGATCTGTATATTAAGTTTCCGGACATTTACTTGCTGCGTGCTAATGCTTGCCTTTCAAACTTGCTATGCTTGTTCTATATTGGCATATTATGAAATGGTTCTTTCAGCGGGAGTGTCTGGACCCCTGTGGTCTATTTTGTAATCTTTGATTTTAATAAGCTACCTTCAATATCAAAATATGTCCATCAAACATTTCCACAAATATCTGTAGTATAAAAGGGATATTTTTGGAGGGTAAGACCTATGAAAGTGAGCACATTTCTTAGTGAAGCTGCATGAGCTAAAGGACCATACCAATGCAGATAGGTATCACTCAGTACTGTGATGAAACACTCTCCAAGCATGTTACCAGTTGTTATACTCAGATACCTAAAACACTGTCCACACTCTGGCCTTCCCAAAACTTCATTCCCAGAAAACAACTGCAGCTTATTCAAAACACTGCTGCGAGAATTCAGCACTTTAATTCTCAGGTCTGTGTTCCTGCTTCTTATTACATACAGAATTGAATACATTGTATACATCATTTACATCATTTATATAGTTTACTCAACGGTTTGGGCTCAAAATATCTCTCTGAAATGAGAGATCTTAAATAGGACGCCCAGATCTGGCCCTGCGCAGCGCATTTTCCGAACCACTGGATCCCATCTCAGCCGACTCCAGGTGAAGGCGGGGTACATCCTAAACAGGTCACCAGACCATCGCAGAGCCAATATACACACAACCATTCACACTAACATTTACACCCAGGGACAATTTGGAATACCAGATTAACTTATTAAACTAACTGGACTATTGGGAGGAAACCGGAGAATCTGGAGGAAAGCCACACAAGCACAGAGAGCACAAACTATACACAGAAGCACCCTTGACGGGACCGGGACTTAAACCCAGGACCTTCTTGCTGTGAAGTGGAAGTGCTAAATGATACGCCAACGGGCCGCCCCCAGGGCGAAATGGTATTTAGCCATTATGTTGCCCACTGCTGGCAGCAACTTCCCATCAAGATCAAATCTGCCCCAACTGCTGGGAAAGAATCTATAAACTGTTGTTTTCTGCTGCTTTCGAATAATTGTCTCTACATTAATCTTCGTATTGTGTTCTTGATTTTTAACCAATTTTACTCAATCACTCATTTGCCAAGTCGTTTAGTCGTACTAGGATCGCGGTTAGGCTGGAGCCTACCTCAGCCAACACTGGTGAATGCAGTGTACACAGAAAAACAGCTTAGCAGACCACTGCAAGGCCAACACACACACACACACACACACAATTCACACTCACACCTAGGAACAATGTGGAACAGCCAATTAGCCTAATGAGCATGTCTTTGGACTGTGGGAGGAAACCAGAGTCCCCGGAGGAAACCCACGCAAGCACGGGGAGAACCTGCAAACTCCTCAGAGCAACACCCTCACCGAGCCGAGGACTTGAACCCAGGACCTCGTGCTGTGTAGTGGACATATTAATCCCTACGCCACCATGCACCCTCTAACCAGTTCCAGTTTATTTTAAATCATACTTATATTCTTTTATACTGAATCCTGTGTTCCTTTATTCTTTATGCTTATTTTATTTCTCACTCCCAGTGGTCTCTGAGTATAATAATGTGCTAGATAAATTAACTTACCTGGATTTGACTGAGCATACTAAGCACCTTTCTAACTTACAGCTAGCGTAAGTTCTATGTAGAATCCATCATTGACTATCGTTGGTCATAATTTGCGAACGGGCGGCACGGTGGCGTAGTGGTTAGCACGTCCGCCTCACAGCAAGAAGGTCCTGGGTTCGATTCCCAGCTCGG
>JAQMYF010000021.1:9055482-9078618 GCA_030014195.1 Neosilurus mollespiculum | reverse complement strand
AATCACCCCTAGGTGTGAGTGTGAGTGCGAATGGTTGTGTGACTGTTGGCCCTGCGATGGCCTGGTGAGCTGTCCAGAGTGTACCCCGCCCTCACCCAGAGTCGGCTGAGATGGGCGCCAGTCTCCCCGCGACCCTAATTAGGATTAAGCAGTTCTGAAAATGAATGAATCGCTGCCAACACGCTAGGCATTCGTTGGTATAAGTTATACGTGGGTACAAAGTACGCTAGACATATTCAACTTATGAGTAACTTACAAATAACGTGTGTGAACGATCGTATAACCTACCTACAACTCATGACAACTTACCTACAACTTATGACCAGCGTATGCGGAAGCTATGAGCCATACACTAGCATATATGTTCATGTATGAAATTTTTCAAATTGTGTGCTGTTAATTTACCCATGATTTATTCAATGTACATCAACATATTCAACAAACGTCTCATACGTCGGCCTTTCACAGAATAAATCATCAGTGTGTGGCAGGGGGTTTAATCATGGTGAATCTTCAACACTTCACATTTTGTATTCCCTGTACTGCACCACTCTACCCAAAGGGGGCAGCACAACACAGTAAGTCCTCATTTGTTAAAATTTGTTCAGCTGAATAATTTAAACACTCACTCATCTCGCTCACTTATTTTCCAAACTGCTTAAACCTTCTCGTGCTGCAGAGAGGCTGGTGCCTATCTCAGCCGATTCTGGGCGAAGTCAGGGTGCACCGTGAACAGCTTGCCAGACCATCACAGGGCCAACAAACACAAAACTATTCACTCACACCTAGGGGCAATCGGGAACAGCCAGTTAGCCTAATGTGCATGTCTTTGGACTGTGGGAGGAAACCAGAGTACCCGGAGGAAACCCCAGGGGAACATACAAACTCCACACAGGAACACCCGGGCCCAGGACTCGAACCCAGCACCTTCTTGCTCTGAGGTGGACATGATAACCACTACACCACTGATCGAAAAATCAGAATAATTACCAAATATGAGTAACACAAATATTTAATTTTGGACTTGATGAAAAAACAAAACCTGTATAAACAGAGTGCATTCAAAGTGAACCATTCATTGATTCATCTTCAGTATCTGCTTTATCCTGGTCTGGGTTGTGGTGAATGTGAAGACTTTTCCATTGTTCATGAGGCAGGAACACACTCTAGACTGGGGATCAGTCCATTACAGGGAACCATACACACCTATACACCTAGGCCATAAATTAGTGAAGCCAATACACTTAATAACATGTTTTTAGGGAAACCAGAGAACCTGGAGGAAACCCATATAAACATGGGAAGCTCAGGTTCCAACTGGTAGACCCTGGAGATGTGAGGTGCCAGCATACCACCACTGTTTTCACACTCACTCACTCATTCATATGTCGAACCGCTTACTCCTATTATTTATGTCACTGGGCGAAGGCGTTTACACCCTGAACTGTTCGCCTGACCATCACAAGGCAATGCACACAACTATTCACACTCACACTCACACCAAGAGGCAATTTCGAACAGCCAATAAGTCTAATGTGCATGTCTTTGGACTGTGGGAGGAAACCAGAGTATCCGGAGGAAACCCACGCAAGCCCAGGGAGAACATGCAAACTCCACAAAGATGTGCTCTTACTGAGCCCAGAACTCGAACCCAGGACATTCTTGCTGTGAGGTGTTCGTGCTAACCACTACACCACCATGCCACCTGTTTCTTTACACTTACCGCTGTAATTCTTGTAACATTTATTATAAAAAGTCAACAACCAAAAAAACACAGAACAAAAAAATGGGCCTCAAAAATAAGAGAAATGTTATAAAATACCCCAACAGTGCTATCTTAGTGATTATTTAATGTATTAAATTGATCAAAGTCTAGCTGCTTTTTGTACGTCTGGCCAGAAATGAAGGCACAACAATGGCTGCCAAGATCAAAGGGAAGTCTTTTCTTCTGTGCCACTGTTTTAGTAATCGTAACCACGATGATAACCTTCATGATGACCATATTCTTCCTCGGGACAGTGCATGCCAAGTGAGAGCTGGATGGCCATCTCCTGCCTGCGCAGCTGCATGGAGTCAATCAGTTCATAGATGATGGACATGGACCACATAGGTGATGGGTACCATGACTTCACATTACCGTCTTTGCCCACCAGCAGCATGGAGAAGTAATCCGCACTGACCTGGAAGTAGTTCCTGATGCTATGCACTAGGGAGGCTGAGAGGTCCTCCCGCTCCACGGTTGCACTCCCTGCGATATCGAATAGGATAGGATATGGATTAAATGATAGAGATCCCCAACAAGCACCAGACACTTTATTAAGTACAAACGTACATCTGCTCGTTCATGCAATGATTCAATCAGGACCCAAATAAAATCATGCAGGTGCTAATCAAAAGCTTCGGTTAATGTTTCTGAATGTGGAAGGGTTGTTGGATACAGATTGGCTGGTTCATGTGTTTCAGAATCTGCTGATCTCCTAACATTTGTTTAGCTCAAGCTGACAGGACGGTTATGATAACACATCATCTCGACAACCGGTCAGCAGGAAAGCAGGATAAAAAAATTAAGGTGGATGGGCTAGACAACCGAAGACCATAGGTTTCACTCCTATTAGCCAAAAACAGGATTCTGAGGCTATAATGAGCAAATTCACCAACACTTCACTGCTGAAGATGGAAGAAAGACACCTGGTTTGATGTGCCTTGACGTCTGCTGCAGCCAGATCGGTCTACTTAGCCATGCAGGACTGTCTGAACACAACCAGACCACGCCTTAGTTGACCGCAGCACCGAAATCATGCAGTGCACTTGGTCCCATGTAATGCCTCCCACCCATTCACCCACCCACCTATCCATGGTCAGGCCCCTTCCATATGGTAAAGGACTTGCTTGCATAACTTTAGGTTTTTGCTTACAGGGAAACCTTTATTCATTCATTCTTTTATTTGCTGAACCACTTAATCCTATTAGGGTCATGGGAAACCTGGAGCCTATCTCAGCTGACTCTGGGTGAAGCTGGGATACACCCTGAACAGCTCATCACAGGTCCAACACACACAAAGATTTACACTTATACACACTATACGGTGGTCTATAGGATTAAGTGGCTCAGCAAATAAATGAATGAACAATTGAAACGAATTAATGCTATTTATGGTGTGTGCGTGCTGTACTGATAAATGTTACCACCCTTTTTCAGCGTGTGGATTACAAGTCACTCGTCTTACCATTGATTGGATAGAGCTCCAAGACTCCACCCATGTCATCCATGGTCCTCCCAGACAGCTTTAAAACAGATATGTGACGCAGCCCTAGAACACGAGAAAACAACCACTGGTCAATTAACACATGTACGTGGCTCACAAACAGCTCCGGTTACCGAATTACCAGACCATGATGAAAACAGACTACAGGAACATTGAGGTTCTGTACATCACAAGCAGGAAGGTTACTAGAATGTCTGTTGTTGTGGTTTGTTTGTTTGTTTGTAAATGGGGCGGCACGAGGGTGTAGCACGTCTGCATCACAGCCTGAGTCCCGGGCTCGGCGAGGGCGTTTCTGTGTGGAATTTACATGTTTTCTCTGTGCTTGTGTGGGTTTCCTCCCACAGTCCTAAGACATGCACATTAGGTTAATTCACTGTTCAAAATTGCCCCTAGGAGTGAGTGTGAATGGTTGTGTATGTTGGAATATGTGTCATCTGAGATAGGCTCCATGGATGGGACGTCCGCCTCACAGCAAGAAGGTCCTGGATTTGATCCCCAGGCTCGGTGAGGGCGCTTGTGTGGAGTTTGCATGTTCTCCCTGTGCTTGCGTGGGTTTCCTCCAGGTACACCAGTTTCCTCCCACAGCCCAAAGACATGCACATTAGGCTCATTGGCTGTTCAAACTGCCCCTAGGTGTGAGTGTGAATGTGCGTTGACCCTGCAATGGTCTGGCGAGCTATTCAGGGTGTACCCCGCCTTCGGCCAGTGTTAGCTGAGAGAGGCTCCAGTGACACTAGTAGTAGGATTGAGCGGTTCAGTAAATGAATGAGTACTGAGCATCGTCTTTGTTTTATTAATGACATATGACCTGTGCAAGTGTTTAAATTGGGACTACTTCACAACAAATAAGAAACAGTAATGCCAGTAAAAGCAGCCAAGAACATTTTTCTTCAAAAAGGCCATTTGGTTAAAACCCCTGGCAAGTGCAGCAAAATAAAATGGCAGCAGTACACATGTTCAGTAATTGGCAGAGCGAGAGAAGATTCCCTTTGGGAGTGTTTGCAGATGGCCTTCATGTTATTTAAAGAAAGCATCATATACCCAGTGACTCATGAACTGCAGTAGGAGCCAGTCGGGAATGTGGCTGTTTACTGACTATATATCACAGTGTTTCCCATTCTTAGTATAGTGTTGCACATTGTAATGTTTTCTCCTCTGCTCAGATAACTGCGAACTGCCTGATAATTGAGTTTAAATGAGTGTTTGAGCTGAAAAAAAACACTAAAATGTGAAAAACCAGGAATGGAAAACGCTGTATTACATGGAAACTGGCATGGCGGTGTAGATATTAGCACATCCACCTCACAGCAAGAAGCTCCTGGGTTCGAGTCCCAGGCTCGGTGAGGGCGTTTCTGTGTGGAGTTTGCATGTTCTCCCTGTGCTTGTGTGGGTTTCATCTGGGAACTCCGGTTTCCTCCCACAGTCCAAAGACATTCACATTAGGCTAATTGGCTGTTCCAATGGACTGGCAAGCTGTTCAGGGTGTACTCTGCCTTCCCCCAGTGTCAGCTGAGACCCTGCATCCCTAGCATATATTGTTGAAATTCTGACCCTTGCCTGAGCTTTTTAATTTGGATATGCTGATTTTTAATAAAATTTTAATTTGGATATGCTGATTTTTAATAAAATTTTAATTTGGATATGCAGGGAGGCATAATCACCAGATTTCATGACTGTGGGATTGAGATTTATGGAATGAATGCAGTGTGAAAATGGCTTCTCATCTACAATTCACTTTCCAGAGGTAAAACAGGAAAATCCCAGGGGTAAAAAATATGACATTTTCAAAATGCATTTTAAATATTATGCATAAGTTAGTTTTTGGTGTTAAACATACTGTATATGTATATAAAGTATGAACAATCAGCAGCACCTCTGTTTATTAGTTACACTTTATGCACAGTGGTATAGTGTTGATCACTTCCACCTCACAGCAAGAAGGTCCTGGGTTCAAGTCCCGGTTAGGCGAGGACATTTCTGTGTGGAGTTTGCTTGTGTGGGTTTCCTCCAGGTGTTCTGGTTTCCCTACACGGTCCAAAGACATGCCCATTAGGCTAGCTGGTTGTTCCAAACTGCCCCTAGGTGTGAACGTGAGTGTGAATGGTTGTGTGTGTGTTCACCCTGCGATAGACAGGTGAGCTGTTCAGGGTGTACCCCACCTTCACACAGAGTTAGATGAGATAGTACCCAGCCTCCCAGCGACCCTAATAGGATTAAGTGGTGCATTAAATGAATGACTGAATGTCTCACATTTGATGAGAGTTTGTATTTTGAACTAATGTAGTGAGTGGTGAAGTTAACAGCGTTAGAGTGCATACAGCACAGGCCTGGTCAAAAGTATCACTTCAGCTCGCCGGGCCATCGCAGGGCCAACACTCGCACTCACATCTAGGGGAGATTTGGAAAAGCTAATTAGCCTACTGTACATCTTTTTGGACTGTGGGAGAAAACCAGAGTATCTGGAGGAAACCCTCTCAAGCACGGGGAGAACATGCAAACTCCACACAGACACGCCCGAGCCCAGGAATCGAACCCAGGAACCTTACTGCTGTTAGCAGACGAGCTAACCACTGCGCCATCGTGCCACCCGCTGCTATTATCCATCATACTTAATTTAACTTCTCACTCAATCACTTATTTGCCAAGCTGCTTACTCCTACTAGGGTCACAGGGAGGCTGGAGCCTAGCTCAGCTGATTCTGGGCAACCATTGCACGGCCAAAACACACACAACCATTCACACTCACACCTAGCAGCAATTTGGAACAGCCAGTGAGCCTAATGTGCTTGTCTTTGGACTGTGGGAGGAAACCAGAGTACCCGGAGGAAACCCACACAAGCATGGGAAGAACATGCCAACTCCACACAGAAACGGCCTCACAGAGCCCGGGACTCGAACCCAGGACCTTCTTACTGTGAGTTGGAGATGTAAATCACTATGCCACTGCACCACCCCTTATTTAACTAGTACTGGAAAAAAAATCTCAATTCAAATGTCACTTCTTACTGTGTTGCTGTGCCTGAAATCATGACTGTGTCTCATATGCATACAGAAAATCATCAGGGTCACTTAAGGGTATGTGTCCTTATTTTTATCCAGAGACATATCCTTTTAGTTGACTACCTCACCCAAGTTGCAGGCCTGACTGCTCAGGGCTTGGAGCTGCTGCTGATAAGCCCATTCTTCATCATCCAGGGTGGAGATGACGAGCAGCCTTCGCCTCCAGCGAAACCTGAAGAAACAATGAGATTCACACAGGCCTGATTTCAGCTGTAAGAACTGTGTGATCCAAATAGTAGATTACCTTGTGTTTATCTTATTTATTTATGCAATTTAGAGTCACATGCAAATATATATAGCCTCCAGGGCTATAAAAAGTGTCAAAAATGAAATGTAGGTCAACAGACGTTCCCAACCCTGCCGGACTACGCTGCTGCTGGAGGATTCCCTGTCCTGCACATTCGCCACTCCATCCCACCCACTTCAAGTCATGAAGGACTGCTAATTAGTTAATTAGTTAAATCAGGTGTGTCTGGAACAAAGAAAACACTAAATTGCGCAGGGCAGTGGGTTCTCCAGGACCAGAGATGGGAACCTCTGTTCTAGAACATAATGGAAATATTAAAAGAACAAAATCTATACCACAACCTGTCCAGTCCCCACAGAAAAGAACCGAAGGTACATATAAGGACAAGGATGGGTCTAAATATTGTTAGTATAAACTACATGGTAATGGTGTGACCTCATTGTTCTGCTATTCTGGGATTAAAACATTTTTCTGAGTGGATAATTCTTGGATCTAAACCACAGACACTCACAGTTTATCACAATCACTTTTAGCAGGCGGCGGCGTCACTAATCAATGTTATTACTTAAATTAAAAAATAAACCATTGTATATACTAAAACATTTTACAGAGCATGATGTAGTGTTTATGAACCTCTGAATGAGTAGGTTAAACAGACATTGTTAGCTACATAGCGCATAGCCCAGCACGATGCACAGAGCTCACCTGACCTGCCTTTGTAACGGTTAAAATATGTAAATATTCAATCATTAGTATTGCAGGGAGGCTGGAGCCTATCTCAGCCAACTTTAGGCAATGACAGGGTACACCCTGAAAAGCTCTCCAGTCCATCACAGGGCCAACACACAACCAGTAACACACACACTCACACCTAGAGGCCATTGGGAACAGCCAATTAGCCTAATGTGCATGTCTTTGGACTGTAGGAGGAAACCCACACAAGCAGGGGGAGAGCATGCAAACTCTACACCGAGACACCCTTGCCGAGCCCGGGACTCGAACTCAGGACCTTCTTGCTGTGAGATGGAAGTGATAACTACTACTCCACCATACCGCCTAAAATATGTAAATATAAACTATACTATATTATAATATATAATTAAACATCATTATGGAGCTTGTGTGGTATTTTCTAAACACTTAATGAGTAGGCTCAGAACACACCACAGTGTGCTACAGTGTAGATCTCACCTGACCCGCCTCTGTCATGGTTAAAATATGTTTGCATGCAGTATACATTTTTTTTCTTTGCGGTACAGTATTAATCCCTCAAGGGAAATTACTACCTCTGCATTTAACCCATCCAAAATGAGCACACACGTAAACAGTGAGCACACACACACACACACTCGGAGCAGTGGGCTGCCACACACATTGGGGCGCCCAGAGACCAGTTGGAGGTTAGGTGCCTTGCTCAAGGGCACTTCAGCCATGAAGGGGGAGGAAGAGAAGGTGCAGCTCACTCACCCACCGCCACACATTTTTCCTGGTGGTTCGGGAGTCAAACCAGAAACCTTTCAGTCCCAAACCCACTTCTCTAACCATTAGGCTACAGCTGCCCCCTTACACTCATAAAAAGAGTTAAAGAGGTGCTATTACACAGCTCTCTGAGATCACCTGCGTACATCAAGATTTAAAAATGTAAGAAATAAACCAGGGTTGTACAGTGGCGTAGTAGTTAGCATGTCTGCCTCACAGCAAGGAGGTCTCGAGTCCTGGACTCGGGCTTTTCAGTGTGGAGTTTGTTCTCTCTGTGCTTGTGTGGGTCTCCTCCAGGTACTCCGGTTTCTTCACACACTCTAAAAACATGAACATTAGGCTAACTGGCTGTTCCAATTGGACCATGAGCATGAGGATGAGTGTGAATGATTGAGTGTGTGTGTTGCTTTGCGATGGTCTGGCAAGCTGTTCAGGGTGTACCCAGCCTTCACCCAGTGTCGGCTGAGATAGGCTCCAGCCTCCCTGCAACCCTATTAGGTTAAGCGGAGTGAAACAGAGTGAGAGAAATAAACCATAAGAATCTTGTTTTAGTGTTTTCTGTTCTATATGTTCCCATGTAGTATTTACTAAAACATTCACCCTCGCCTCAGTGCATAATTGTTAATTAGAAAATATTGATATGATACGCAGGAAAGAAATAGAAAGTTTTCAAGTAATTTTGACTTTAAAAACTTTTGCACGGTCTAGTAGACTAAAAACAGGAAGTAATCTAATAAATGATATTATATTATTATATTAAAACCTGGAGAGGAAATTCTCCAGAGATCTGGACTTGTCTTCTTTCTTGCAAGCCATTCCAAGCTCCCTCTGAAGCTCCATCTCTTTGAGACGTGATGTGAATGTGTCGATGTAATCAAACACTGCCTTCATGATAATAGGAACTTCATACTGTTGCTGTGACACAGAAGCAAAGCAAGCCAAGGATTAAGAAATGATCACTCGTACCTACTCAGATTGCTAACATGCGAGAGATACAAGAAACCCAACCTTCACTTTCACATCAAAGTCGGTCAGCACCATGAAGAAGTCATTGTAAACCATCCCAAGCTCCTTCCGGAAGGCTGTGATGAGTTCCTGGTTGATGAGCTCATGGACTGGCAAGCTGCGTACCGGCTTGTCCTGCTCTGTAAACCACAGAACGAAATCACAGCACACAAAGGAAATCTGAATAGAACAAATATCTGGAGTATTGATGACGAAACAGGAAAAAGGTACAAAATCTGAACTCACCCATCTGGTAATGGTCTATCTTCATGGTCCCGTTAAATAGAGGCCCAAAAATGGTGATGATGGAGATTTTGCGCAGAGCCATATCACACACTTGTTCCAGATACTCATCCCTCTGCTGACTGTACATTTTGTTGTTTTCATTGGGAGTAGTAATTACCTGCAAACACAGATTCACACTAGGATGGTTCCCAAATGAAAATACACTGCCTGACCAAAACAATACATAAAAATACGGCACTCTAATAATTTGTTGTTGCACCTTTATTCTTGATTTTTTTTTTTAAATTTATACTGTATTAATTCTGCGAGGTAAATTTTGACTTCTGTATTTAACCCATCCAAACTGAGCACACACACACGTAAACAGTGAGCACACACACACACATAAACAGTGAGCACACACACTTGGAGCAGTCGGCTGCCACACAGTAGGCAGTGCCCAGAGAGCAGTTGGGGGTTCGGTGCCTTGCTCAAGGGGACTTCAGCTATGAATGTGGAGGAAGGGAAAGTGCTGCCTACGGCCACACATTTTTTCCTGCTGGTTCAGGAATCAAACCAGCGACCTTTCGGTCCCAAAGCCGCTTCTCTAAACATTACACCACGCCTGCCCCCAAAGAAACAGAAGAAGAGCCACTGGCAGTGGTGGGAATACAATCACAGAGTGTAATCATCACGGCATTGTTTCAACAAACTTAAGCAACATTTATTTCCATCAAGAGTGGGTTCATTTATCACCGACATCTTGAAATAATGACAGGAAAACTAAACCACTCCATAAAGTCTTCCCCAGCACATCCCAAAGATTATCAGTAGGGTTAAGGTCAGGACTCCGGGGTGCCAATACAAATGTGAAAATGATTTCTCATGCTCTCTGAACCACTCTTTTATTATTAAAACCCCAATTGTACAGTATATCCGTGACATCAGGGTTAAAAAAAAAAAAAGGCCACTGGTGATAACCTGGTCATTCATTACATTCAGGTCATCAGCTGACTTGATATTACTGCTACATAATGTGGCTGGGCAGCATGGTGGTGTAGTGGTTAGCATGTTCGCCTGACAGCAATAAAGTCCTGAGTTTGAGTCCTAGGCTTTCTGTGTGAAGTTTGCACGTTCTCTCCATGTTTGTGTGGGTTTCCTCCAGGCACTTGACACTGGGGTGGTACGGTGGCATATTGGTTAGCATGTCCGCCTCACAGCAAGGAGGCCCAGGCTCGGATTCGGCATTTCTGTGTGGAGTTTGCATGTTCTCCCCGTGCTTGAGTGGGTCTCCTCTAGGTACTCTGCCCCAAATACATGCACATTAGGATAATTGCCCCTAGGTGTAAGTATGAGTGTGATCCCAAAGTCAGCTGAGATTGGCTCCAGCCTCCCCATGACCCTAATAGGATAAATCAGTTCGATGGCAAATGAGTAAATGTTGCTGAGCCTCTACCTGACCAACTGAAGCAACAAAGGCTAAAGGTGCTCCAACAAAACATTTTTTTTGGCCAGGTATACAATTCCAACCTAAATTTAAGACATATACACATTTAAAAGTGTTTTGTGTACATACTGGATGTAGAATATACTCACAAGCAGACGTCTTCTTTTCTCGAAATAACTGAGGAATGTTTCTAGTGCCGTCTTGGTATCTACAGGCTTTTTGGTAGGCTTTCCAACAGTATCTTTATTCTCAGGACTGCTTGCTTTCTGTGCCTCATTCCTGTTGTGAAGATTAACCTTGGCATCCTTCGAGGTTTTCACCCCTTTTTTCTCTGTGTTGTTCTTTTTCACAGGTCTCCCGGTCCTTTCTGTCTTTTTCTTCTTCTTCTCGGCTTTCTCACGGTTGGCTTTCCCTGTTTTGGTAGTCAGGAGGTTCTCCGCTGGATTACTTGCTGTAGGTGTTCCTCCTTCTTGCTGTTCTACTTGTGCACTGACCTGCTCCCTACCTACGCTTTTTCCTCGGAGTGGTTTGTTCTTGATGGGCTTTTTCCTGCGAGTTCCAGGTGAAATCTTATTTGTCCGGTCTTTGTCTTTGTGTCGGATCATTAAATCAGAGATAATGGATGGGTCAGTTGCAGTGTGACGGTTGTGTGTAACGGGCTCTGAGGTGCTTAACTGGGCTTTATGTCTGAGTGATGGTGCATGTGGGTGTCTATGTACCATTATAGTGAATAAAGTAGTGGGATTGGAAGTAGTTGAAAACAGAGTGGTGGGTAGTGTTGTGGGTGCAATAGTAGTAGTAGTAATAGTAGTAGTAGTAGTAGTAGTAGTTGTTGTTGTTGTAGCTGAAGTGGTAGCAGCAAGCTGGGTTTTGGCTGCAGCTGTTATAATTATAGGTTTTATAGTAAATGCATGAGTATTTATTCTCCTTCCAGTGACCTTGGTAGTAGGGATGGCAATAGATTGTGTAGTTGTAAGCCGAGTGGGCTGTGGAGAAGGTCTGGTGCCTTCTACCAACTCAATATCTTGAGAGAATTTGTGCTCATTGGATTTGTGGTCTGAAGTAGCTGTCCCAACAGACTGTACCACCTTTCCTTGCATTCCAGTTGCCCTACACCTTTCCACAAAACCTTTCTGTCTGGCTTTCTCAAGTTTGCGCATAGCTGTCTGGTCTATTATCTCATACACGGCCTCAAGCTGCACTGGGTACGGGTACCTCTCCTCCACCTGCAAGGTTTTCCTCAGCAGCACCATTCCAAACTTGCCCTCCTCCAGTTTCAGAAAGCTCATAAGTCTGGGAACTAAGGCTGGATCTAACTGTTCCTCAACAATCGAGCCGTCTTTGCTCACGTATCTCACTTTGCCTCCCAGTTCTTCCTTTCCATGGAAGACGATGATCTGCTGCATATGGCGATCTGCCATTTCACAATACACATCCGGCCGGAGCAAAGTCATCATCAGCCTGTAGTATCCGTCTGACTCATGTGGCGCTGAAATGACCAGCAGGCGGTTCTTGCCTGCAAACCTAGCAAGGATGTTTATGGAGCTGGTGCGAGTGGAGTTACGGATGTGGGAGCTTGGAGATCCCTGTCGAGGTGCACTGGCGTCTGTGTGAGCATGAAGCATGTTAGGTTTCTCAGCTGGCTGTGTGCTTGGACTTGTTTGAGGTAAAGGCCTGCGTCCTTTGAACACCCTCCTCGCAGGGGTTCGTGAGGAGTTTGTCGGTGGATCTTTCTGAAAAAGTTCCCTGTTCCCTGAGAAGGCTGCTAAAGCCTTCGATTGCAATTCCATATGTCTTTTCAGCACATGAGTCTGTGTTCTCGTAAAATGGGTGCCTACAGAAGACTTGAAATCTGATGCTTGTGCTGTCCATACCAGAACACACAAAACCACATGTGTTTGAAAGAGCCTCATTGCAGTGGAGTGACGGGTAGAAAGTCTATTGGCCAATAGCAGGCATAACATTACCCCGGGGTTAAAATGGACAATTTTATGGTAGAAATCCAGTTGAAGAGAATTAAAGCCAATGCAGACTTTGGCCTGAAATGAAAAATAATGGTAATAAATAAACAGACAGACAGACAGATAGGCAGATAGATAGATAGATGCAAGAATCTATCTATCTATCTATCAATCTATCTATCTGTCTATCTGTCTGTCTGTTTATTTATAAACAGGCAGATAGATAGATAGATAGATAGATAGATAGATAGATAGACTCTTGCATGCATAAATAAATAAAACACACAGCATCCAATAATGTGAATCAGATCAAGGTTTTAGGTAATCTAGTGGTTAGAACATCCACCTCACAGCAAAAAAGGTCGTGAGGTCGAGTCCCGGGCTTGACGAGGGTATTTCTGTGAGGTGTTCGCATGTCCTCACAGTCTGGTTTCCTCTGGGTATTCCGGTTTCCTCCAGCTATTCCGAAAGACCTGAACATTAGGCTAATTGGCTGTTCCAATTTGAACCTAGGTGTGTGTGTGTGTGTGTGTGTGTGTGTGTGTTGCCCTGTGATGGACTGGAGAGCTGTTCAGGGTGTACCCCGCCTCCAGTGCGGCTGAGATGGGCTCGATTCTCCCCGCGACTCTTAGGATTAAGCGGTTCGGTAAAGAGCTGAATGTAGGAGACAGAGGTTTTCATTCTGCATATGATCTGGTGGAAGTGTTTATATGTAATGTTTTCTGAAACACTGATGTCTAATCTGTCAAGGCTCCTGTACATTTAGGTTTAAAATGAGATGCGCCGGTGTTAAAGTGTAGAAATAAGTAATAAATAAAGAAATTAATATTCCGACTCACCCTGCAATCACAGCGGCGACGTCCTGTCCGCACTCATGACCTTTTATCTACCGGTGTTCGGTCTTCCCGACCTCTTCCTCACAGCACATTCCTCTCCCTGTTCGAGCTCAAGGAGCGGCTCCACCTCCTCCACCGGTTCTTTTCGCCCTACGCGGTCCACGCACACGGCCAGCCTGGAGCGCGCAGCACGCAGCCGCTCTGCTGTCCGTCACTGCGTGGCCCCGCCCACCGCCTCCATGCACTGCACTACAGTACAGCCAGCAGTCATGGCTCTTCTTTTACTTCTTTTTCTTACTCCACTCAGTTCGGGTTACATGTTACACTTAATGATGAACATTGTCACAGAGCAGCTTTACAGAAATCCTGATGTAAATGTCAAACGCATTATAATCTGATCTTCATGAGCAACGGTGGCAAGAAAAGACTCCCTGATACAGCCTTGGGAGGGTTAATAAATAAAATACAACCTTATTTTGATTTTAATTTCTTTTTAATTTGATATACTGAACTTTGGCGCTGTATTTAACCCGTCCAAAGTGAGCTCACACACACATACTTGGAGTAATGGGCTGCCACACACTGCGACGCCCGGAGAGCAGTTGGGGGTTAGGTGCCTTGCTCAAGGGCGCTTCAGCCATGAAGGTGGAGGAAAGGAAGGTGCAGCTCACTCACCCACCGCCACACATTTTTCATGCTTTTTCATGTATCAAACTAGAGACCTTTAAGTCCCAAACCCGCTCCGCTAACCATTAGGCCATTGGAGGGTATCTACAAATTCGGTAGTATAGTGGTTAGCACGTCTGCCTCACAACAAGAAGGTCCTGGGTTTGAGTCCATGGCTTGGCGAGGGTGTTCCCGTTTCCGTGTGAAGTATGCATGTTCTCCCTGTACTACATGGTTTCTTCGGGGTACTCCGGTTTCAGTAAGAAGGTCCTGGGTTCGAGTCCCAGGCTCGGTGAGGCCGTTTTCTGTGTGGAGTTGGCATGTTCTTCCCATACTTGTGTGGATTTCCTCCGGGTACTCTGGTTTCCTCCCACAGTCCAAAGACATGCACTTTAGGCTAATTGGCTGTTCCAAATTGCCCCTAGGTGTGAGTGTGAATGGTTGTGTGAGGAAACCCATGCAAGCATGGGAAGAACATGCAAACTCCACACAGAAACTTGAACATATGACCTTTGTGCTGTGAGTTGGAAGTGCTAACCACTGTGCTGCCCTTTGTTAATAACTACCATTCGCTAATTATTTAGAATTTTAAGATGTGACCTTTTTTGTAGCTTACTACACACCAAACAAACGTTACTATGGGGATATTACTCAGTTCAAACACAGATATGGCATTTTGTACAGATGTATATTAGTATTTTGACCCACTCTGGATTACGACCCCAAGAAATACTATAAAAGGCCTGCCCTGAAAATAACTTTATATATAATCAGTTATATATAATCAGTGATTATATAATCAGTTACCCCCAGTATTACCTTTAACTGTTCTATATCACAATGCTGTTAAATGCTTGAATCTGATTGGTTAGCAGGAGTTGATTATTATAATATAGTAGGAGCAGCTCATACAGTCACTGGATGCATAAAATATTTATTTACTTATTTATTATCCGTACCACTTATCCTGTTTAGGATCACCAGGGAAGCTGGAACCAATCCCAAGTTGACTCTGAGCTAAAGGTGAGGCACTCCCTGAATGGCTCACCAGTCCACTGCAGGGCCGATATAGACAAACAACCATTCACACCTAGGGGCAACCTAGAATAGCCTAATGTACATGTCTTTGGACCATGGGAGGAAACTGGAGCACTAGGAGAAAACCCACGCAAGCACAGGAAGAATATATCTCCATACAGAAATGCTCTCGCAGAGTCCGGGACTGGACCCCAGGACCTTCTTGCTGTAAGGTGGACGTGCTGAACACCACAACAGTGTGTCTTCCTTGGAGAAAATATCATAGGTTTATATTAATACACTTTTTATATTACTTTACTGTTTCTATAGTAACCAGTAATTCACAGGGATTTGTGTGCTAGACACTCTGAATAATTTAAACCTGATCAAAACTATTAAAATAAACATGATGTTACATAACATAGAGAGCTGTATTATCACTGATATGGTAAATGTTTCTGCATGAGGGCATTTATTTATTTCTTTTATTTCATGGAAGAAGTTTCCAGCGTCGGCTCTTCAGAACAATTATTAAGTTTTACACCACCAGCATTTTGATGTAGTGGTTGGGTTCTGACCTTGCGGCCAACAGAGGGGAGTCTGCAGGTTCTCCCTGTGATTGCATGGGATACCTCATTGTCCAAAGACATACAGATTAACTTGCTGCTCTAATAGGTGTGAATGTGAATGGTTGTTGTGGGATGTCACATGTAATGGCCAGACCAGTTAGCGGCGCTCCGCTGGCACCCAGACTCTGTGTCCCTCTGTCCCTCTGTATCTATCTTTGTCCCTCAGTCTCATTGTTCATTTGTCATAGTGTTCCACCAGTGTGTCACATGACCAACTCATGCTGCTTCTAGTTCATCCTTGTGTTATTATGATAGTAGATAGTAGGCCACCTATTGAGTGTGTACCCTGCGTCTTAATTGAACTCAGCTGGAGAAACAGTAATAGTTTAATGGACATTCTGCACCATTAAAAATAATATACTTAAAAAGACCAATGTGTCATGTAATAAATAATAATAAAATGTGCTACATGGTGTTTAAAGCCCAGAGTAATTATCAATAAACAGCAGAGAAAGGCTTCTGAAAGGTTATATATTACAGGGTAGGCGGCACGGTGGTGTAGTGGTTAGCATATCTACCTCACAGCAAGAAAGTCCTGGGTTCAAGTTCCAGGCTCCGTAAGGGAGTTTCTGTGTGAAGTTTGCATGTTGTCTTCGTGCTTGTGTGGGTTTCATTGGGTACTCTGGTTTCCTCCCACAGTACAATTGCATGCACATTAAGTAATATATTCCCCATTGGCCCAAGATGTGAGTGTGAATGACTGTGTATGTGTTGGCCCTTTGCTGACCTGACGAGCTGTCCAGAGTATACCCTGCCTTCTCCCAGAGTCGGCTAAGATAGGATCCACTTTCCCTGCGGCCCTAGTAGGATTAGGTGGTTCAGAAAATGAATGAAATATCACAGGGCAACATTTACACACACTTACACACTCTATGTGTAATTTAGCAAAGCTAATCAGTTGTCTTTCTAATCTAGCTGCATGTTTTTGGACAAAAGGAGGAAATCAAAGAACTTCTTAGAAACCCATACAAACATGGGGAGAACATAGAGGACTTCACATAGACAGTAAACCAAGCCGTGGTCTCAGAGAGGTTCAGAATGGCTTGACAGGAGTGGACCCCAGTGTACTTGTACTGCTGTAGCCCATCTGCCTGGAAGTTTGATCTGTACCTTACTACAGTTGTAAAAAGTGTTTAAAGGCATTTTAAAAACTTGTGTGCAAACAGCACCGATACTCACCCAATGTTTTTTGTTTTTCTGCACCAGTATGCATAAACTCAAGATACTGCTGTGTATGGAAACTGTAGTTTCCAGAAAACTATCTCTGCCACTAACAACTGTTGAATTTCACTGAGATCTTTTTTCTTTATTACCTATTTTAATGTTTGGTGTATTAACACTAATAATAGATAACACTGCCTCATTAGCGCAATAGGCAGCGTATCAGTCTCATAATCTGAAGGTCATGGTACAGCAGGCTCCTTTTGAGGGCAGCCGTAACCTAATGGCTAGAGAAGCAGCTTTGGCACCTAAAGGTCGCTGGTTTGATTCCCGAACCAGCAGTTAAAATGTATGGTGTATGGTGGAGGGGGGGTGAGCAGCACTTTCCCTTCCTCCACCTTCATGGCTGAAATGCCCTTGAGCAAGGCACCTAACCCCCAACTGCTCTCCAGGCTGCTCCGAGTGTGTGTGTGCTTACTGTTTACGTGTGTGTACTTAATTTGGATGGGTTAAATGCAGAGGCAATAACTTCCCTTGCTGGATTAATACAGTATATATATAAAAAAAACACAACACAAAAAACCCTGATCAGAGAAGTGCATGAATGTACAAGTGTTTCTAATAAAGTGGCCAGGGAATGGGTTTGCAGATTGGGGGGGGTTTCCAGTTCAGTGGGATGTACTGAAACGGTCAGTTTCAGCTCTTCAGTAAATGCTTTTTTATAACTAAGGTCAGAGTGAATCCGAAGCGTATCCCGGGACCACATGGAAGCAGGGTGGGAGTACCCTGGATGAAACCAGGAAACCCAGAGCATGCACAGAAACCCACATGAACAGAAACTCATGTTGAGGTATTTATTTCTTGATTTGAGTGAATCATTGTTATTCAGGTCAGCAAGCTAGACATTGCCACAGCCTGTTCCTGTTACATATCCCAGCAACCCCTGCACCTCTCCCAGTCACATGACTCTTTGTCACATGATCAGCACACCTGGTTCTCATTCCACTAAATAAGGTCTCTGTTTCTGGCAGCTCTTTGTGAGGGATTGTTTCATGTCATAGTGCGTTTGGCTCTTGGTTTATGTTTCTTGATTCTCATTGCTTGCTGGTTTTATGTTTTGAAATTTGCTTTTTTTTAATTTTTTGATTATATGCTTTTGTCTTTAAAAGGTCCCCATTCACTAGTAAATATCTGATGTGTTTTATCTTCCGTTATCAGTTTATTTTGGATGAATATAAAGGTTTACTGGTGAAACCACCCCACCTCACGGGCTTAGTGTCTCTTGTTCACCTGTTCTGCATCTTGTTTTAGTTCTGTATCTGTTTAAAATAACAATAATAAGACTGCAGAGGAACGATCTTGTGCATGCGCGATAACCTTGCAGTGCAACACAGTGTCCAAGTTCAAGTGTTAACAAACAAAAGAAAAGTTTGTTTTCAGTGGCATATCGACAAGGTGTGCAACTATCAACCTGGACATCGCAGGTTCGAATCCAGTTTGACTACTGGATACAGCTAAATTTAGGAGAGAAAAAATAAATAAATAAATAAATAAAAAACCCAGCTTACAGTAGTGTACATGGTCTCTTTCTCTCTCTCTCACACACACCCTCGGAATGCACAGACACAGATTACATCCTACACATTTGAAGTAAATTTATGACTCACTAATTTTTCACTCTGCTTCCTCTGTGCTTGCACTTCTTATTGACACCAATTCCACACTGTCCAAAATGGACAGTTTCTCCCTCACAATTGACAGCTCCTCAGGAACCCCTTACCGTCAGGTTAAGCGTCAGGGTGTCATTCTCACCAAAACCACCTCATACCATCACATCACTCCCATCTTCCAACGACTTCACTGGCTCCTGGTCCAGCAAAGAATTGTATTCAAACCCTTTCTCTACACCTTCAAGGCCATCCACAAGCTTACCCATCCATATCTGTCTGACCTCCTTCACATCACCACTCAAGCCGGCTCCCTCAGATCCTTCTCCTCCATCCACCTCACTCCGCCCTCTACCCGCCTCAGCAGTATGGGCAGCAGAGCTTTCAACCACTCTGGAACTTTCTGCCATCAGGCATCCAAAATACTGATTCTTTTCCCACCTTCACATCCAGACTCAAAACCCATCTGTTTAAGATCGTCTACTCTCTATATTCATTGTTACTGCAAGAACACGGCCCTACATTTCTTTTATTGTATGTTGATTTTATTTATTGTTGTTTTATTGATTACAGTGTTCAGTGTCCTTGAGTGTCCAGAAAGGCACAAATAAATAAAATGTATTATTATTATTCATTCATTCATTCATTCATTGTCTGAACCACTTAATCCTAATAAGGGTCATGGGGAGGCTGGCGCCCATCTCAGCCAACTCTGGGCGAGGGCAGAGTGCATCCTGTACGTCTCGCCAGGCCATCGCAGGGCAGAAATATGCTGACGGCAGCCTAATCTTTACGAAAGTCAGCAATGGTTCTTTTACATGAGAGACATGGCTGGCCTTTGATAACCCAGTTAGAAGCACTGGGGGGACAGCAGTGACAGCCCGGTAACAGTAGGGCTCGAACCCATGTCCTTTGGATCAGTAATCCAGCACCCTACTACTGGGCCACCACTGCCTACTATTATTATTATTATTATTATTATTATTATTATTATTATGGTGCTGACCTGATTACCTCATGGCCAACATGCTTAATTCTGAACTCTTGCTTGCCTCAAGATTAATTTTGTCATACCCTCTGCAGGGGTCATTGAGATTCACACAAGTGACACTGTATTTCATGTTTATTTAATATACCTGGAAAGTGAATGGGTCACTTTAACCTAGTTATTTATAGTTATGTTTTACTTTCTTCGACTATGTCTGCCTCCCCTCCACACTCACGACAGACCCTGTGTCCTTAATCGCTCATGTAGTGCACTATACAGTGAGTTCGCCATTTTGTAGTGGTGTCTGAATGCATAGTGGGAATTATATAGTGCAACAAACATGCAAACTCCATGCAGAAATGCCCTCACTGAGCTCAGGACTCAAACTCACGACCTTCTTGCTGTGCGGCAGATGTGCTAACCACTGCACCACCACCATGCATGTAATTAGTGGAATAAGAACCAGGTGAGCTGATCATGTTCCAAGAGTCTTGCGTTTGATGCGTTTTGCATGTGACTGGGAGTGGTGCAGGGGATGCTGGGAAATGTAGTGAGAGTCCCAAAGGCAGCAGAAACGGGCTGTGGCTATATCACTAGTGCACTAGGCAATAACGTCAGACAACTCTGAAATAAACGTCTAATATGATGACGGTTATAATGTTTCCCACATACCTTCCATGTTTAACGTTTTTACAGCATCTCCACCTTTTTTGGACGATATGACCTGATGTAATTTTAAGGAAGCACAAATGAACACAGATGTGCTTATCGTGCAGCTATTTAGGAAACTTTATTGCCTGACTGTTATAAATACCAAAGCTGTAAATTAGTCTGCATTTTTGAACCGTGCACAGGATTGGAGAAACAAAACATGTTTTGTGATGCGCAAATAACTTTCAGATGGCCTAAATTCAATAAAGCTTTAGCCCTTTCTTAATTCTTTTTCCCTTATCCAGAAACTAATACCCTGTGAGTTAGTTTTCATCCTGCTGATTGTTTAACGGAACAAATGCCTTGCAACATACTTCCATTTTTTAATAAGTCTGTGGACACTGCCAGCTTTGAGTCCTGTTTAAAGTTAATACAAGTGTTCCCATACTTTAATGAACCCAGTAAATATAGCTGAATTATCTCATTACACTTTGCCTGTGACTACAAAAATATTTTGTAGTGTTGTTAACTTGGTTCATGCATATTGTACCCTAACTGTTTCCAAAAAAAAAATTTAATTCATTGCATTTTCTCTCTACAGTGAAGACAGAACCACTTCAAGTACAATTCTTTAAGGGAAAAATATATTTTGGCTTTTAAAGTAAATGCATTTGATCTAAGAGCTTTCCATTACATATAATAATTATTCATTCATGCATTTGTCGAACCGATTACTCCTACGGTCGCGGGGAGGTCGGAGCCTATTTCAGCCGACTCTGTGCGAAGGCAGTGTATACCATAAACAGCTCGCCAGTCCATTACAGACATATACAACCACTCACAGTTACATTTAGGGGCAATTTTAAACAGCCAGTTAACCTAATGTGCATGTCTTTGGATTTTGTGAGGAAACTGGAGAACATGGAAGAAACTCATGCAAGCACAGGGAGAAAATCCAAACTCCTCACAGAAATGCACTCATCAAGTCTGGGCCTCAAACCTATATAACTATATGCTTTCTTCAATATCATGTTTTAAGGAACCTTTCTGAGAATGAGGTGAGGTGCAGCATATCTGAAAATAACGCTGCATTTTTTGGCGGCACAGTGGCGTAGTGGTTAGGACGTACACTTCACAGCAAGAACGTCCTAGATTTGAGTCCCGGGCTCAACGAGGGTGTTTCTGTGTGGAGTTTACACATTTTCCCCATGTGTGCATGGGTTTCCTCTGGGTTCTCCGGTTTCCTCCCACTGTCCAAAAACATGCACATTAGGCTAATTGGCTGTTCTAAAGCGGGACAATTAGGGCAGTGGTGGCTTAGTGGTTAAGGTGATGCGTTACTGATCCGAAGGTCAGCGGTTCAATCCAAACCACTGTTGGGCCCTTGGGCAAGGCCCTTAATCCTCAAATTATTTATATTATATAATTGTAAGTCACTCTGGATAAGAGCGCCTGCCAAATGCTAATAAACGTAAATTGCCCCTAGATGTGAGTGTGAATGGCTGTGTGTGTTGCCCTGCAATGGTCTGGTGAACTGTTCAGGGTGTACCTTACTTTCGCTCAGTGTCGACTGAGATAGGCTCCAGCCTCCCTGCGACCCTAATAGGATTAAGCGGTTCGGCAAGTGAGTGAGTGAGAGAGAGTGAGTGAGTAATGCTGTATTTTGATGAATCAAATTCTGTAATACAATAATGCAGATACTTCTAGATTTAAAAAGTAAAGAAATTTAAACAAACTAAAAGAAAGTTCTATTTAGTCATTTGCTGGATTAAGAACTCTGGGTTTGGGTCAGGATGAGGAATAGAGGAAGATTGCCATCTGCTGGTATTTCCTCTAAGGTTAGTTTGTGGTTAGTTTGTTAATTCAGTCATATTCAGCAACCACTACATCCTGGTCAGGGCTACACTGGACCTGGATTCCATCCCTGGGAACTATTGGCATGAAGTGTCAACCCATTCTGGTATGAAGGAGGCTTCTTTAAATAATTAATGTAATCAACACTCACTCACTCACTCATTTGCCAAACCCAATCAATCATACTAGGGTTGTGGGGAGACTGTAACCTATCTCAGCCAGCACTTGGCGAAGGTGGGGTACACCATGACGGGGGTACACCCCGAACAGCCAGCGTGGGTTTCATCTGGGTACTTCGGTTTCCTTCCACAGTGCAAAGATATGCACATTAGACTAATTGGCTGATCCAAATTGCCCCTAGGTGTCTTAGCCTTGTAATGGACTGGCGAGGAGAGCCGACTGATATAGGCTCCAGCCTCCCTGAGCATTTTCGGCAAATGAATGAATGAATGAATGAATGAATGAATAAATGTGCCAACAGAGTTGTGACTGATGGTATACTCAGCCTGTGTCCTGGTGAACCAGTATCAGAATGTATGCACTGATAATGACTTCAAAGCACTTCTGTAAGTTGCTCTGTATCAGGAACCCCACATGGAACCCCACATGGAACCCCACATGGAACCCCACATGAACAGGGAGATCAAGTGCAACTCCATACAGACTGTAATCTGTACTCAGCCAGTGTGCTATAGGCTGAATAACTAAAGGCACCTTTTGGATTTATTGGTCAAAAGATATATTTTTGAGGTCTTTGTTTGTTCACTGGTTGTCCTTCCTTGGACCACCTTTGGTTGGTACTTATCATTGTATGCCAAAAATACTACACAACACCTCCCACTTTGGAGATATTTAAGATCTGATTAGCTGTTAACATGAAAAATGGCTCCTGCACCATGTCCTGCCGCAAGACTCTGCAGCGCATAGTGAGAGCAGCTGAGAGGATCATTGGTGCCTCTCTCCCTTCCCTTATGGAC
>JAQMYF010000021.1:9041437-9053490 GCA_030014195.1 Neosilurus mollespiculum | reverse complement strand
TGTGTGTGTGTGTGTGTGTGTGTGTGTGTATATTTGTCCATATTACAAAATAATTATATAATTTTCTGTATAGTAATATCGCTAATGCTAATTTATTCCCACCTTTTTCACTGCCCTTATCTGTACAAAACCGCTCACATAACTTATTTGTACATAATCTGTACATGACTATCTCCACTTTTTACACTGCCCTTATCTGTATCTGTACATACTTGCTCCTAACTGTACTTACTACATATACTGTATATATTGCACTTGCTGCTCTCTGCACTTCTGATTAGATGCTAAACCGTATTTTGTTACTCTGTATTTATACATGTGTAATGACAATAAAGTTGAGTCTAATCTAGTCTAATCTAAACAGATTTAAGCACGGTTGCTGAAGATAAGGAACTGGAAAAAAAAAAAGAATTATGATTTACTGTACTTCAGTTTAGCTTTAGTTTGGTCTCTGCAGCTCCAAAGTTTTCTGGAGCCACTACATTTCGATGAACACATGCACACACACCCACACACGCGGCCTGGTAATTTAAGCCTCTTAACACTAATGCATGTGTTGCTGAGTGAGCACTGGACAAGAACAAAATGGCTTCAGGAAATTCATCAGCACTTTGGAACTCTGAAGATTGTTAATATGTCCTGGTTTTGGTTTGGGCAGTGTGTTATGATGGAATAGAGTGTGAAAACATAACCTGAGCCAGGCCTTGTGGGTGCAGTCAGTAGAATAAAATGGCAGATATAGTGGGTATGTGGGAGGTGCCTCTCAGTGATGGGATTTACCAGATTGAATTTGAGCATGGAACCACCACCGGGAAACGCGTTGTATACATCAACGGAAAGGTGAGCTGATCTGTTTATTAAGATGTTACGGTTTGCACTTGATGAGAAACAATGCCGGGAATTTATAGTATCATTGTATCACATGTTCAAAATGTTTTTTTAGGAGGTCCTCAGAAGGGATTGGATGTTCAAACTGGTGGGCAAGGAAACATTTCCTGTTGGATGTACAGGCACAAAGGCTTCTATAAATATCGAAGCACTTACCGGCTTTACTTATGAGTACACTCTGGAAATCAATGGAAAAAGCCTCCAGACATTTATAGACAGCTGGGCCAAAATATCCAAGACCTGGCTGCTGAAACTTGATGGTGCTGACTACAGGATTGTTCTGGGTAAGAGAGAAATGCAGCGCAGAAGGAAAGATAGTGTATGTGTTCAGGGAAAATGCATTTGGAATAAAATAGCGTGTAAGTAATTGTCTCTGCCACTTACAGTCTTCTCGAAGCACTTTATCTCAGAGTAAATCTCATTGAAATCTGTGTTTGCAGTCTTCTGCAATCTTTTTGCTTACTTATTTTTCAGACAAGCCTACAGAGAGTTCATGTGTAATTACAGGATTACAGTCACAGCCATACTCCTCTGCCAGATGTTATATTATTCCTGTATGTCCTCATACGCTCTGTTTTTTAATGTGTGTTCTTTAAATAATTCTGGTTTCTTTAACTTATCAGAGAAAGATTCCATGGATGTATGGTGCAATGGCCAGAAGTTGGAAACAACAGTAAGTTACTCTTTAAATCATGCTTTGGTCATCATGTTAAAGGACAGGGTGGCATGTTGGTGTAGTGGTTAGCACATCTGCATTACAGCAAGAGGTTCCTGGGTTTGGGTCCTGGGCACAGTGAAGCGTTTCCCTGTGGAGTTTGCATGTTTTCCCATCGCTTGGTAGGTTTCCTCTGGGCACTCCAGTTTCCTTCCACAGTCCAAAGACATGACATTAGACTAACTGGCTGTTTCAAAGTATAAGTGTGAGTGTGAATGGTTGTGTGTGTTGCCCTGTAATGGACTTGTGAGCTGTTCATGGGGTACCCTGCCTTTGCCCAGAAACGGCTGAGTTAGGCTCCAGCCTCCTGCGTCCTTAAAAGAATTAAGGGATTCAGCAAATGTGTAAGTATTTAAGAACAGGGTGGCACGTTGGTGTAGTGGATAGTACGTCCACCTGTCAGCAAGATTTGAGTCCCAGGCTTACTGAGGGTGTTTCTGTGTGTTTGCAGGTTATCACTGTGTTTGTAGGGGTTTCCTCTGGGTACTCCGGTTTTCTTTGACAGTCCAAACATATGCACAATTAGGCTAACTGGCTGGAGCTAATTGCATGTTACAGATTTCTGCTAGGTGTGAGAGTGAATGGTTGTGTGTGTTGGTAAACTGGTGAGCTGTTCAGGGTGTGCCAGAATCGGTTAAAATAGGCTCCAGCTGTCCTAGTAAGATTAGCCGGTTCAGCGAGTGAGTGAGTGAGTGAGTAAATAGGAGACAGATACATTTGCCAGGATGTTTGTGTGTGCTGTGCTTTTAAAGCAATGGCTTTAGCAACTTTCATTACAAATTTGTGGATTTATATTTATAATTATGTGCAGGGCGAGTTTACAGATGACTGCACCGAGACGCACTTTGCAGTCGGGAAACATGAGTGTTGCATAAAAGCTACTAGCAGTGGGAAGAAAAGAAATGGACTAACACACACTCTCCTTGTGGATGGGACAAAGGTCATGTGATGAAGAGGAAGTACCTGTTTCACTTTTTACTACTTGAGGCTCAGGTGGCAAAGGAGCCTTTACCAGAGTTGTTACCTCCAGGAATTCTAGCACTTCTGTATCTAAAGTTATATTGAAATGTGATTAACAGTCAAAGTAGCAGGTGTTTCACCTGGGAAGTTTAATTCAATTTATTTCACTTTGATTCAATAAAAATGATATTATTTAGTCTACTGTTTTTGTGTTATTTCTATAGACACGTTAATAGAAATGTATATGGATGCTGGAAATTGTTTGCCAGATTGTATTTCATTGTCTCGTTGTAAGAATGCCGTGTGCACTGGAACACATTTTGCATTAACTGTTTATACCTGGGCGGCACGGTGGCATAGGGGTTAGCTCGTCTGCCTCACAGCAAGAAGGTCCTAGGCTCGGGTGTTTCTGTGTGGAGTTTGCATGTTTTCCCTGTGCTTGTGTGGGTTTCATCCAGGTGCTCCGGTATCTTCCAATAGTCCAAAGACATGCAAATTAGGCAGATTGCCTGTTCCAGATTGCCCCTAGGTGTGAGTGTGAGTGTGAATAGTTGTGAGTTTGTTGGCCCTGTGTGTTGTACAGGGTGTACCCTGCCTTCGCCCAGAGTCGGCTGAGATAATAGGAGTAAGCGGTTCGGCAAATAAGTGAGAGAGAGGAAAACCTGGTGGCAGGGTAGTGTAGTAGTTAGCATGTCCGTCCCACAGCAAGACGGTCCGGTGTTTGAGTACTGGGTTCTGTGAGGGAGGTTCTGTGTGAAGTTTGCATGTTCTTCCCGTGTTAACCTGGTTTCCTCTGGGTACTCCAGTTTCCTCCCACAGTCCAAAGACATGCACATTAAGCTAATTGGCTTCCAGACTGCCCCAGGTGTGTGTTGCTCTGGGATAGGCTGCCTTCACCCTGAGTTGGATGAGATAGGCTTCAGCCTCCCTGCAACCCTAAAATTATTGAACAGTTTAGAAAATGAATGAATGTCATTTTAATTCCTATGTATGTTTGTACATATGCAGTTAAATGGGTTAAATAATACGTATGCTGCCCTTGTTGCCATGTGACCAATTTTATCCACTTCTATGCACTTCATGGACAATTAATGAATCCTATCTTACTCATGTTTATTTAGCATATGGTGTTTTGGTCCAATGCCTTGAATACCTACAGAGTAAATATTAAAGCCAAGATAGTAACATCAGACTGTAGTCATTCATTTTGGACCAAGAAACAAATCAGATATGATGCAAAACCAACATTTTCTTTTAAATAATTAGACTTTGATTTATGTGCCTGACAAGCAGTGTCGTAATACAGTGATGATGTAAAAGAGCTTTTCACATTGTTTTAATACCTTCATTCATCTTCAGTAACCACTACAGACTCAGTTATATTCTATTTGTATAACAAAGGACACTGTCACAAAACAGCATTACAGAACATATTTCTCTCAGTATATATATATACTTCTGTTCTCACTGCAAGTCAGTTCTGGGTTTGAATCTCATCTGACATGCTGACCTTGCTGTGTGGAGCTTGCATGCTCTTCTCATGCATGTGCGGGCTTCCTCCGGGTGCCCTGATTTCCTCCCACAATCCAAAGACATGCACATTAGGGCAACTGGCCAGTCTAAATTGTCCCTAGGTGTGAATGTGAGTGTGAATGGTTGTTTGTGTCTGTGTTAGCCCTGCAATTGACTGGTGACTTGTTCAGGGTGTACAGTCCCTGACTCATGCCCGAAGTCAGCTGGAATTGACCCGCTAACAGATAAGTAGCATGAACAACGGATGGATGGATAAATGAATTTATACATTTCTCTCTCTCTCTCTCTCTCTAATATAAATATAAATATATATATATATATATATATATATATATATACACACACTCCTTTGGATCCCTAGACAACTAGCCTGTTTTTGGTAGATGAAAGAAAACTAGCAAACACTAAAGTAACCCACACAGAGAGGGGAGAACATGCACGGAAGCCTGAGCTCAGGATCGAACCTGGGTGTCCTTAACAGATTTTAAATTGTAGTGATTAACCTCACTCACTTGCACAGCTGCTTAAATTCCATTCGGGTCACAGGGAGGCTGGAGCCTACCTCAGCCAACACTGGGTGAAGGCGAGGTACACCCTGAACAGCTTGGCAGACACACACAACAATTCACACCTAGGGAGAATTTGGAACCACCGATTAATCTAATGTGCATGGCTTTGGACTGTGGGAGAAAACCAGCATACCTGGAGGAAACCCATGCAAGCTTGGGAAGAACATGCAAATTCCACACACAAATGACATAGGCGGTCCTGTGACTCGAACCCAGGACCTTCTTGCTGTGAAGCGACCGTATTAACCACTACAAAACCATACTGAACACCTGAACACACAGCACAGGGCAGGTAGGTAGGTAGGTGGGTGGGTAGGTCCTGCGGATTGCACAGGATTAGCGCAGCCAGAGGCGTAACGATTGCCCATTATCCCTGAGTACTGCGCAGGGTTGTTGCAGCCAGGAGCGTGACCAACGCTCTGCAGCCGCGACTCGAAGCTTTCCAGTAGGAAACGTCCCGAAGAGCGAGCACGCGCAATGGTGAGTGTGTATGTGTGAGAGGATACGGACGGGACGGAGAGCGGCGCAGGAGGAAGGGAAACACTCGCGTCTTTGGTCGTGAAACTGCAAAATAATACGCGGAGACAGGCGACCAGAACGCTTCAGCTTGCGTGCGGGGCGTCGGAAGGCTCGTCGTGTCCGTAAATAAGTAGTTTGGTGGCTGTTGTTGGGCAGCGCGCGCTGAAGTGAAAACGAAGGGTCGACACACTACGCGGGGCTAACGCGCTAGCACACCCCTCAGCTAGCTAACCGGCGCTCTCTCTCTCTCCCCGAGCTGTTGTTTATTTGTTTTTTGCCGCTGGAACGAGTCAACCAGTGACCTGAAAACAATGACAAGACCCGGACCCGGTCGTGTGGACTTTTTTCTGAGAAAACTGATGGGTGTTTAGGGGCCTGGTCGAGTCTTTCTTCTCTCTTCAACCTGACTAGCGATACCGACAGATAGCCAGTTATGACGAACACTTGGTGATTTCTCTTTTTTGAAGGAGCTGCTCATACTGTGTGTTGTGAGGTTTGTTTGTTTCCCTACTCCGGCGGCGGACGGAGGATATGGGGAAGCTGTCCCGAGCTGACCGGCCCCATCTGCCCCATCTGCCCCTTCAGCCAGGATCTGACCTCGGGAGAACTCTCAGCCTCCCTCCGGTTTCCGAGCTCCTGCACTGGGATCTACTGTTTGGAAATATCACCCCCCTCACCACCACCACACAGGCTCACCTCTTCAGAACCACCACCAGCTAGTTATTCTGTATTATTTTTTTTGTTGAGTAAGTGTTGGAACCCTTCCAACTCTTTTCACGAGGAGGGTGAATATTTTAAGTCCAGTGTTCTGATTATTAAACTCCCTCTCTCTCTCTCTCTCACACACACACACACACACACACACACACACACACACACAGAGGGTTATTGGGTCTCTGATGATGGTCTAGTTTGCTGCCGGTGTCCTTCAGAGAGAGACGGGTCTGTTTTGCCAGCACACATCAGAGCCTGCTGAGTGGCTTTTCATCCGAATTAAAAAATAAAAAGAAAAGAAAAATGAACTACCAACAGCACCTCGCCAATTCTGCTGCGATCAGGTCAGAGATCCAGCGCTTTGAATCCGTCCATCCGAACATCTACTCCATCTACGAGCTTCTGGAGCGGGTGGACGAGCCCCTGCTGCAGAACCAGATCCGGGAGCATGTCATCGCCATCGAAGGTAAGACTGAGGGAAGTCCTTCACTGTCATGCAAGGGTCATTTATTTATACTCATTTAGACCACATTGTCTTATTAGGGTGTGTTTTTGTTATTATGTGGTCACTTTCAAATCGGTAGCAAGCAGGACGCTTGAGGGACAACACACAAACAAACCACTGGAGGAGAACCTCCCATCGACCAGGAAACCCCTGAACATCCCTGACAGACGCTGCTGCCCACATGGACAGTAAACCCGCCTACTTGTCACCGAAAAGTGGGGCAGATTGCGTCCACCAGTGTCCAGATGCTACAGAAAACAAATAACACCCCCCCCCCCCCCTAATTTTAGTCATATCCAATTCCCACCCATCAAGTGTTCCCACCCGACCACCACCGACCAGGGAGGGGCGTAAGCATGTGCATGCCCCCTCCGTGACATGCAGTGCTGCCACCCACCTCTTTACAAACTGCTGCGCATGCATATTTGGAGGTGACCTAACACACTCGGAGGGAAAGCGCTGTCCGCCCCCTCGTACGAATGAGCTCACAGACGCCCATGATTGGCTGGTGATCGCTGTGAGTGACAGGGAAGTGAGCGTATGCCATCCCTCCCTCCCGTGAGAGCCCGGCCAGTTATCTCCCATGGACTCCCGGTCACGGAGTGGCTGTGGCATCAACCCGGATTCGAACTTGCGATCTCCAGGTTGCACCTTGTCGATGCGCTACTTGGGAGCCCACAGATAACTTTTTTACACAGGTAGCTGCACTGGGCAAGTGCCCTGCGTAAAAGCAGCGTAATACACATCTAATCTCCTCGCATTCATTCGTCACTCATTTGCTGAAGCGCTCACTCATATTAGGGTCACGGGCAGGCAGGAGCCTATCTCAACCAACACTGGGAGTAGACCCTGGACAGCTCACCAGACCAGGGCCAAACACACAGAACCATTTACACACACACACTTTCGGCAGTTTGGAACAGGGCATTTGGATAATGTGCATGGTTTTGGACTGTCAGTGGAGACTGGAGTACCTGGAGGAAACCCATGCAAACTCAACACCGAAGCCCAGGACGTGAACCCAGGACTACTGTCTTTGCCCACATCTACTATCTTTGAACAGGGCTTTTTAAATTTTGTTTCTTTATTCTTTTTTTATATAAACCTTACAACAGACGTCTTGTTTTACACCTTCAGTCAATTTTAAGTTGCCTCTTCTCTCTTTTTTTGTACTGAAGCAGATTATTTAATCAGCAGGTGTTTGATATTATATTGCTCAGTAGCCACCTGTTTGGGCAGAAATTCAGTTTTATGAAAAGCATAGGCGTTAAACCGTCAGATTATCTCAGCCGTAAGTACTGTTCAGGTGGGATAACATGTCACGAAACATCAAATATCCTTTAACTCATGTTGCCACAGGATGTCTGTGATGATGATCGGCTGATTTTCACTGGATCTTCATTTAAATAACAGAAACAAGAGAGTCTCAGTTTGGTTTGAGGCGGCGCGGTGGTTTGCACATCCGCATCACAGCAAGAAGGTCCTGGGTTCGAGTCCTGTGGAGGCTGCGTGTTCTTCCTGTGCTTGCATGAGTTTCCTCCTGGTACTCCGGTTTCCTCTCAAAGTCCAAAACCATGCACATTAGGCTAATTGGCTGTTCCAAATTGCCCCAGGTGTGTGTTGGGTCTGGGATAGACTGGTGAGCTTTTCAGGGAGTACCATACCTTCGCTCAAAGTTGGCTGAGATGGGCCCAGCCTCCCTGCGACCCTAATAGGATGAAATGGTTCGGAGAATAGCTGGAATGGACAGTGCTTTCTTTATACTGTGGTGACGGGGGTGTAAAGGGTAAGGTGCTGGACTCATGATCAAGGGGTTGTGAGATTGAATCCCGTCAGACCCCCATCATCCGATGAGTAAAGTCTCAACAAAGTGTGTATAAATGGATACCAGTAAAAGAAACAATGGGAAGGTGACCAGCATCCCTTTCAGAAGGAGTTGAACTCGTAGTCGCTTCATGCTACAGATCGCGGGATAAGCTCCGGCTGTGATCAGCCACTAGGCTCGAGTGTGAAAAGAGGTCCAACAGACTCTACTTTTCCTTTTTCTTTAAATTTACACACATTCCAACGCTTATCCATGACGTGTGGTTTATCAGAACTGCACCAGAAGGGATTGTGTAGTTTGTGCTTATTAAATAATCCACGTTGTGTTCATGGCGTTGTCTCACGTTAACCTTATCGAAGCATCACATCTGTTGAATATGTTGTTGATTATTAATCTTATAAAACTGTCGTTGTGGACGTCTACACTGTCAGACCTGATGAGAAGGGGAGCGGGGGAATGAGACCTGCTCAGGCATGTGACAGGATCGGTCTTGCAACATGTGTAAAAAAAACAAAAAAGAATCTTTCAGGCCTACCCAAAACTAGCATCTGACACTTTCCTTAAAATGTCTTACTGAGAATGTGTGCATTTCTTTAGTCCTGTTTGCTTGGTCATGAGTACAAGGGGAAATAAATCATGAACGGAGTAGAAACGAACTGCTGTGTGTGATTTTACACACGAAGTACGCTGGAGCATTTTTCTCCACAACCTTCCTTTGGTTTGAGTCCAAATCAGTGCAGGATACTTGTACGATCCCCCCCCCCCTTCCCCAAGCCTCTGAGCCTCATACATGGGCGAATCCCGTCTGAAAACCGATACAGGACACGTCTCTTTATCTTTCACTTCTGCGAACTGCAGGATGTCTAATGGAAGATGGTCAGCCAGACAGACGATCCGCCAGACAGACGTGTGCGCGGGGAGAGCGCGGACTCTGAGCGAGTGCAAGAAGTAGATGAAGAATGACTACGAGTAATGTATTTCAGTTTCCGGAACTCGTGAAAGAAATTGTGATTGACAGGCAGAGCAGGGAAAAGGGAAAGCCGTGACTGGAAATGGAGGCTGAGTGAGAAATGAGAGGAAAGAAGAAGTGCGGTTATATAATTGGCTGATTGCTGCGCCGTGGTATCAGAGAGATGCTTTTAAACGGGGTTCTGTATCGCCGTTACGCAACCATGTGCAATGCCGTGATCCCGGGATGCTGATGTTAGGAGAGATGGGACAAAGTGTACTGCACTCATTGTTTCTTTATGAATCGTTTGCTCTTCGTGGTCATCTTTGTTCGGATGTTGCTGAGGCAACCCTCACCACAGCTAGTCATTTAAAAACGTACACATGACACACGCAGAGCACATCTGGGAACTTGTCGTTGCTGCCCTGTTCTTTGTTAAAGGGCATATCGTAGCATCTTGGTGCAGCAAATTGGGCCCTGCTATCATTTTGGCTCTTAGGTCTTTTTCCACATGGTCACGTGATCAAAGTTCCTCGTGAAAATGGAAAGAAAATACCCAGAGCGACATAAATCTGCTCTCTTGGGTTCGCAGAGTCTTGTTCGTAATTACAGAGACCAGTGGATCAGTATACACGGCTCGTGTCCCAGAGTGCACCACATGGTCCAACGTGGTCCTCTTTTGCCCTTCATCTCTCTGTGAGCCCAGCGAGGAAGGGGCATGTTTGCAGCTAAAAGATAATTTTAGCACCACCTGCTCCACTGCACGAGCAGGCTGTTCCCAGTCATTTCAACACATGTCTTTCCTCGCTGGGTTTATTTTTCCTTAGTAAAACTATGGAAACTAGAAAATAAGCTCTGGGACGGACTGTGCATGAACCTCCGCCATGGGGAAATATGTACAGGCCAATGGCAGTGGCTGAATGTTTGTGAACGCATGTGAATAATCCTTAATACCTTCCTGGATCCAAATCGTCATCCAGATCTGCTCCAAGTTCTAATGGGTTCTCTCCAGGCCCAGGCCCCACGCCTCCACAAAGTTTGATGAAAATCAGATCAGTAGTTTTTGCGTATTATTGCTAAAGGAAAAAAAAATAAAGCTTTAATAAAGGTTTGTTAAAAAATCTGGAAATTAATAAATTCCTGGAATCAGAAAATGTTACAGGTTCTTGCCAGGTCCATGTCCCATCCCTCCACCAAGTTTGGTGAAATTCGGTTCTGTAGTTTTTATGTAATCCTTCTAACAGACAAACGAACAACCAAAGAGACGTCGGTGATCACATAACCTCTTTGAAAAATGATGTGCAACATTATCATGCCACGTTCTCTGAGGAGACTGAGAAAAGGGAACCAAGTCCTCGTACAAAACATCAGATGATCCTCAAATTGTGATTCTGGGCTCATGTCCTTCTTTAAAGGCTGCATGTCATGACATCATTTAAACATCAGGAGCTAGGGATTCCCGGATCAGCAGAGGCGTCATGCAGATGGTGATGCGGGTTAAATGTCCAACCCCTCCTACCCGGTCTGCCTAGAGGGAATCGTTAATGAGCGGCAGCCAGCAGCCGTCCCGTGCAGTTCGTTAAGAGCATCCGGCCAATACAGTGTAACCCCACCCTCTCAACAGCGATAAGCTCGAGTCCATTGTCCTGACCGTCTACCATCTTTTACCGCCTGCATGCTGCTCGTCATTTCTGTAATGCTCTTAGTCTGTTGTCCTGGTGGAAGATAGTGGGCGTTTTTTTGTTTTGTTTTTGTGGTTGTGCTAATTTTGTATTGGTGCAGGACAGAGTTCAGTAGAAGGGGTCCAGCCGAGATCCCATATATCTGTTTAGATTTGATTAGGAATCCCTCGAGAAGATCCACTGAGGCCACTGGAGAGAAGGGGGTGTGCATACGGGGGCTTCATATGTCATAGAACCAGCTATGTCAGGTCTGGAGTCATGGGGGATTAATTGACAGAACCAGCCCTAATAAAGTTATATTAATGGTCTTGGTGTACATATGAACACAGTAAGACTTATATTTGGGTTAGAAGCTCACTGCCTTCTTTAGTTACAGTTCAGAATCACTTATTTTTACATGTATGTGTGTATATACAAATATATACACACACAAATATATATATATATATATTTGTGTGTATATATATTTTAAACCACAGTGCTGTTGAATTGCGCGACTAACTACGATTCTCATTACATGTAAATGTTTAAATCAGCACCCAAAGCACCCATCTAACCATTTTATTCGGAATGTAAACAGTTTACTTTAATATCAACAGTTTCCTCTTAGCTTCTGGGTTTGGGACTTGGTGACGAAGGAGAATGCTCTGTGAGCAGATGATTAATAATAATGAACGTAAGACTTAAACTTATCACTAATAATAAGCATGCTGTGCTGGAATGATCCAAATCACCCTGTATATGAGCGAAGATAAATGTTACTATGCGTATTATTGTCAACGTTACCATGACAACATGAAGTGTGTGATCACAGGCAGCACATTCAGCTTGGATATAGCACTTGATCTGTGTACATTTGCTCGTTCTACTTAGTTTTTTAAAAATTTAATCGGAAGCAACATAAAAAGAAAATGTGGTCTGTGATGATGATAATAATAATAATAGTTATTGTTGTTATTATTATTATAAATAAATATTATGAGTAGTAACAGCAGCAGTAATAGAAATATTGCCAATAGTAATTCATTCATTTTTCTGAACCGCTTAATCCTAATTAGGTCGCGGGGAGGCTGGCGCCCATCTCAGCCAACTCCGGGCGAGGGCAGAGTACACCTTAGACAGCTCGCCAGGCCATCGCAGGGCAGAAACACGCTGACGGCTATGCAGTCTACTCTTGACGAAAATCAGCAATGG
>JAQMYF010000021.1:9025542-9038399 GCA_030014195.1 Neosilurus mollespiculum | reverse complement strand
GGGACAGCAGTGACATCCCGCTGATAGTGGGGCTTGAACCCCCGACCTTGGGATCAGTAATCCAGCACCCTACCACCGGGCCACCACTGCCCCATATTGCCACTACTAATACTGCTAATATTTTTATTTATTAAAAAAGATGTAAATAAAATAAAGTTATTGTATAGTAATAGTAGGTTATGTAACTTGCCTGGGATTTAAATCAACTCCATCAGTGTGGTTTTATCTGCCCAATCTGCTCTCCTCTCCAAAAGTCATTTTATAGTACAAAACATGCTAGCTCTGTTAGCTTCTTTAAACTGGGTATGTTCAGCAGGGTGATAGTGTTTTGTCTGATTAGGTTTGTTGTTGAAAAGGTTTTTGCGATGGTAATGTCTTTACTCATGGTGAAAAACATCCACACTAATGATTTTACACTGTGACGCGTGGATATATATGTGCATGAGCACAAATGTGATGTAACCGGCGCTGGATTTATAGGGACCGACTCAGAGTTGGAAATATGTAAGAATGATCGGCTGATTCTGGTCTTTGGCCAAGAACGGGGCAGCCGTAGCCTAATGGTTAGAGAATGGTTAGTTTTGGGACCGAAAATCGAACCGGCAGGAAAAATGTGTGGCGGTGGGGGAGTGAGCTGCACCTTCCCTTCCTCCACCTTCATGGCTGAAGTGCCATTGAGCAAGGCACGTGACCCCCAACTGCTCTCCGGGTGCCCCAATGCGTGTGTGGCAGCCCACTGCTCTGCGTGTGCTCACTATTTACGTGTGTGTGCACACTTTAGACGGGATAATGCAGAGGCAATAATTTCCGTTGCTGGATTAATACATTGCAGCAAAATCCAAAAATAAATAAATAAAAATGCACGGAAACTCGGCGGATTCAGGTTTCTCGGAACATTTCTACATTTTTGTTCCAGTGGGTAATGCCGACCCTTTAACGCCGTCACCTCGAATATATTTCAGACCCGTGTGAAACACTATCCGTCCTCTCATTGCACCCTGTTCCTGTTGTCCTGTCCCGTGTTGATGGTGGAACCGAACGTTACACCTGTTAAATGATTAACTGTTTACAGGTCACTTAAAGCACATACCATTATCATGGGCTATGATGGGCTGTTTATGAGTCAGGGAGGGAGCGCTCGCCTGTGTTCATGCACCACAAACTTGGATAGTTGCACTTCACTGGTGGTTTGTATTTAAGGCATTTAAGTGAAACTATTGACCATTTTATAGAGCGGTTTGTCTTATAGCTATTGATGAAGTTTCTATTGATGATACATACTGCTATCGTATTATCTCCCAGATATAGTTACACACTCACACACACACACACACTGTAGAGAGAGATGAAAATCTAGGTACACTTGTACATGCCTGCTCACTCATTTAATCCTATTACAGTTGCAGGAAGGCTGGAGCCTATCTCAGCCAAACCTGGGAAAAGGCAGGGTACACCCTGAACAGCTTGCCAGTCCATTGGAGCGCCAACACACACGCAACCATTTAACAATTTGGAACAGACAGTTATTCTAATGTGCATGTCTTTGGACCATGGGAGGAAACCGTAGTACCCGGAGGAAACCCACACAAGCACAGGGAGAATTTGCAAACTCCACACAAAAATGGCCTCGCTGAACTCGGGACTTGAACCCAGGACCCGTCCATGTTGGACTTTTAAACTACACTCCTTTATCTTGGGACTTTTTCCACTGAAGCTTTCCATAAAGAGAAGTAGTTTTACTGGACCCATGTTGTTTCTAAAGTCTAATTCATAAGGAAAGAATGAGAGGGTGCTGAAGACCAGTGCTCTGGGTTTGCTTCTGGCCTCATCGGTTGTCTTTTTCTCTCTCCCCCTCTCTCTGTGCCGGATGTTTTGAGTGTGGGTGGTGAGAGACCGTGAGTTCTCAGGCTGAGCTGAATAGAGATTTGTTCTTTCCCAGTTAAGGGAAAAAAGAACTGAAGTCACAGACATTTTATATGTGTATGGTATATTAAAGAGAACACTCATTTGCATTGAGGGGGCGGTGGGATTGAACTTCAGTCTAAACGTTATTGGGATATCAGAGCTTTTTCAGTTAACACTCTGGCTCCATGTGGTCCCTGTTTTGGGTGTCCTATGATGTCACACATTTGATTCACAGTTCATGTTTACTTTGCTGTGGGATTATTGTTTGCAAGTTTGGTGAACTTTAGTCTAAATCTTAACAATGCCACAGTTCCATTTATGACTGGGATCCATTTGTGGCAGAGGGTCCACGTGTCCTCCTGTCAGTCATAGCGATGCTCACTAATCCTGTGCATCTGTGAGTATGTGCATGTAGAAGGAGATGGATAGCACTTTCCTCAGCGTGTTACGGTGACCCCTGTGGTTTTATGGCTTCACATGACCTGGGCAAAGCATATGTTAGCTGTAATAAGATGACGTACACTCCATGAGTTCACAGAGATTGGTTAGTATTGCTCTGATTGACAGGGGATAGTATATTTAATCCCACCCACAGATTAAAGCCCCATAGTTATGGGTTTACATGTTAGTGTTGCACTCCTTCAAGGCTCCACTTGAAACAGTTTTGACTGGAAGCTTTACCTGGCTGCGATGCAGCACTGAGTACTCTGTAGTGTGTCCTTAGCCAAATTGAGTTTAACGACGGATTTGAGAAACACCCAGCTTTGGGGCTCTTCATCTGACCTCCTTTCCAGCAGCTATTTAACACCCCTAGGAGGTGTAATGCATAAAAATGTGCCTGATTTGAAGCACTGTGGCGGGTGACATTATTGAAGCTGCCAAGAACGGGGGAGGATCCACTTGGCACTTCAGCCCCAGGGGATCTACAGCTTGAATCTTGACATTTGGGAAGATCCATTGTTCATAATGTTTACATGATGCCTGCGAATCTGTTTCTGCCACTCAGTCCTAGGTTGCTTGTTTAATTTTTATTAGTATATACTTAATGGCAACAGTGCAATCTGATTGGTTTCCTATTTGAGGGATAATAGGTATTAATATTCACTCAAGAGATTTTCTGGTTTTTGATTGGTAGAAAGCCATCTCATAATTTTTGGTATTGCCATGGGATAAATTAATTATTGCATCATTGCCATGGGATAAGTTTTAAGAGATTATTGCATGACTGGCATGAGCAACAGAGTGACACGACTGTCTACTTTAAAAATATTTTAAATGAAAAATAAAGCAATTATAAAATTCAGCAATTGTATGATAGAGAATAATTATCATACTTTGGCTCATTCAATAATTGCTTATTATCCCAATTGGAGAATATTTGAATGGAAACAGCTGACCAATGGCCATGGTTTGTCAGGGTCCCTTGGTGCAGACGGCTTAATCATTGTCACGCTTTAAAAATGGAAAATAACCCCAATCTAAAAATTTAGATTGTTTGCTTTTTTTAGTGTTTCCGTGTAGTATGTGATACGGCACATGAAAAGCTAGCTAAGGACGGAGACGCTGGAATCTGTTTTAGACCAAGAGTCCATTTATTACTTTGCTGATCGCCACAGCAGATACAACTTTGAGCTGTTCCTGGTTGTGGATTGTGATCGATCAGTGATTTTTATTTATTCTGCTGGGAGTGTGTGGAGCTTTCCTGCCTCCGTTATGCCTAAAATCTTTAAAAAGGTAAACTAGAGGGCTCCCGAGTGGCGCATCGACAAGGTGTCATCATTCGTACGAGGGGGCGGATAGCACTTTCCCTCCGAGTGTGTTAGGTCACCTCCAAATATGCATGCGCAACAGTTCAAAAAGAGGCGGGCGGTAGCATCACATGTCACGGAGGGGGTGTGTGCATGCTTACGCCCCTCCCTGGTGGTCGTGTGATAGGGAAGGCAAAAGGCTGATGGGTGGGAATTGGAAACGACTAAATAAGGGAGAAAAATCGGGGGAAAATCAAAAAAAAAAAAAAAAAAGGTAAACTAGAAAAAGCTTGATTTAGTTTACTTTTGTAAATTTTTCTTTGTAGTGTATACCAACCAAAGATTCCCCTCAAGTCTGGTGGATGTGGTTCCATCACAGAGAGTATTCAGGGACATCCACCATGCCTTTGGTGAATAATGGTTAATTTATTAAATGACAATTGACGTGCCACAGCTGTGTAGCCGTGTTGTAATTTTTATTTTTTTACTTTAATTAACTGTAGATGTACTGTGAAATCTGTAAGTGGAACATACTGTACCTCCCCGGGGTGTCACAGTGATCACTGACTGTGACATCAGGCTAAAGCTGCATCCACACAGGAAGCATGTAAAGGGAATGAACGCCAGCGAAATGAGCGATGCGAGGTGAATTTTTCTCAAGCGACACCGAGTGGGCTGAGCTCTTAGATCCTATTCATGCTAATCAAGTGATAACCAATCAGAGCTTAGAGATACCGTTGATTGACAGATGCCGTTAAACACGGAGTTCCCCTAAAACATTTTGTGAGTAGGGAAACAATGAGTACGAGTTTAATTACTCCGCCCACATCACCATGAACGAGCATCTCATTACTGCCAGTGGCGTAGTGGTTAGAATGTTAGTCTCACAGCAGGAAGGTCCTGGGTTCGAATCCCTGACTCGGCGAGAGCGTTTCTGTATGGAGTATGTGTGCATGTTCTTCCCGTTCTCACCTGGGTTTTCTCTGGGTACTTCCAAATTGCCCCTAGGTGTGTGAATAGGTAAGTGTGAATAGATGTGTGTGTTGACCTGTGACGGTCTGGTGAGCTGTTCAGTGTGTACTCTGCCTTCTCCCAGTGTTGGCTGAGATAGGCTCCAGCCTCCCCGTGACCCTAATTAGGAAGAGTGATGAGAAATAAAAGGGGAGAGCTGTGTGGTCTTTCAATTCACGTCTCTGGCCCTCCTTGGGGAAATGGCAGTTCTGATCTGGAGGTGCGGTGATGTCATTCCTCTCAGGACGGTCCTTTGTTGTGACCTTGGCTTGCTGTGATGCTTGTCTGACTCCTGCTGTGTGTCACGACAGTAGATCCTTCTGAGAGATACCGCTGTGTTTTGTTTATGACTCCACAGTGTGACGTGTTAGGAGGAACACACACACATCCTTTTTTATGTTTCTGTTAACATCCTTTTTTATGAGGATGGCGTTAAACGTGTGTGTTAATTAACCCTGTATTTGCTGGGCGATGTTTCACGCTGTTGAAATAACTGTATACTGATACCACTCCAGCCCCAGCCAGCCCCTGTGACACTTAATTTACAGCATTGCAGTGGGCCGGAGGTGACTCCTCTTGGGGACAGTGGGTGGAGCCTTTGAGAAATTTTGCCGCGTTTGAGAAAATGTAAGGAAGCCTGAGCTCCCCAGCTGTGGCATGCAGCTCTACCAGCCGTTCCTGTTACTCAAAGCAGAACACAGGAGCAGGTCATACGCCGACCTAAACAATAGCTCGGCTCTGGTTTAGGTCTCACGGTGACAAGAATAGCCTGAGTACAGCAGTCTTCCTGCTGTTGGCCGTGATGCATCCCCCCACGATGTCCCCAAGGACCCGGGCACCTGATGTCACTTCCTGTGCATTGATCACTAGCTGCGGTGTTCCAGATGCTGCTGGTTTGTGAGGAACTGTCTGGAGGAGTGCAAACACTCTTATGCGTCTGTTGCAGCATCACTCACAAATCAATATGTTGCTTGTCAAAAGCATTTATATATGGTACATTTCTGGACAGGAAGGAACAGGCGGTGGGGGTGTGAGGGGTGTGTGTGTGTGTCTGTTATTAGGTCTAATTATACTTCAAGACGATTATACAGCTCCTGAGACCTGGCTAATCAGATTGTAGAAGGATTTTTTGTTATTCATTGGAAAACTCAATAATATAACCGTCCAGATCCGTGATTAAAAATGGCATATAATACAGTGACGTTCCTCTCAGCCTGGAATATCACTGAGGGAGCAACCACATCTAAGAGATGGTTTCGAGAAACAAATTTGACTTCGGGTCAGCTGCTTTTTCCCTTTTTTGCCTTTTTTTTTTTCCAAGTGGAATTTCCCTTCACCATGTTTCATGTTGCAGACAAAGGAAATGCATATGTTTTGCATTTAAAACTCATTGAATGGGAGAAAAGATTGTCAGTGGATCTATTTGTGGTCTAGGAATGCACAATACTGTAAATGTCTTAAGCATGAAACCCTTCAGTAAGCTTAATGGACATTAGCGTATACTACATAGGAAACAAGCGATCTGATTGGTCCAGTCTCCGGATTTTAAGTCATTATTCTGAGTAGATAATGCTTAAATCAAAATTACAGACACTAATCGTTTGTCATGGTCACTCGCGCAGGTAGCGTCAATTTTATCCCGCTTTAAAGTGGAAAAATTAGCCAAGAAAGAATATATCTTGTTTTAGTTTGTTTTTTTTCTTGTTTCATTGTAGTATATGCAAAATTTTTGAATTTGAATTAGAAATCATTCGTTCGTTCATTCTTTCGCCGAAATACTTAATCTTACTAGTCGCAGGGAGGCTGGAGCCTATCTCAGCCGACACGGGGCGAAGGTGGGGTACACCCTGAACAGCTCACCAGTCCATCATAGGTCCGACACACACACAACCATTCACACTCTCACCTAGGGGTGATTTGGAACAGCCAGTAGCCTAATGTGCATGTGTCTGGACTGTGGAATGAAACCAGAGTACTCGGAGGAAACCCACGGAGGCACACAGAGTACATGCGCACACCACACAGAAATGGCCTTTGCCGAGCTCGGGACTTGAACCCAGGACCTTCTTACCAAGAGGCGGACGTGCTAATCTCTACACCTACAAATTTTGAAATGACTAATTGTTAATAATCGTGGCTCATCTTTCTCAGCTGAACTGAAAAAAGAAAAAACGCAAAACCTGCCTCTGCTTCATGAGACCTTTTGTTTAATGTAGTATTAACTCGTGCCGTCATGGTTTCCATGGAAGCTGTACAGGGAAGTTCATTTTAGCCACAATAAGCGTTCTAAATTATAGGAACAACAAGCTTAGTACCTGCAATAATCAACAACTAGAAGTGGTAATGAGTCCAGTTAGAATACACAGGGCAGGGCAGTGACCTCACACGCCTCTGCTCATGTCATGAATATCAAATCTGATCACTTTTAAAACTCGACGGATGACCAGCTGAAATAAGGAGCCGGGCCTATAAGTCCAGCCATACATTTTAAGGTTAATCATTACTGGAGCTTTAGCTCACAATAGTGTGTAAGAGAAGCTGAATTGCTATTGAGAGTGAATGTGTTGCATCAATAGGAGGCACTCTTCCCATCTGTCAGTGTTTAAGGAGGGGAAAAGCCTGAATGGTGCTTTCCTAGTGACAGGTCACCATCTGTCGACTCCTGCCCCCAGTCCTTGTGTTAACTCTGTAATTAATGTATGCTCAGACGTATGGTGACGGTACAGCCCGGCGCACGGCGACGCACTTCAGGGAACAGCTGGATTCATTATCGAATACGCTTTTGTATTTCTCCCTTAACTGCTCGGGTAATACTCAGGAATGATCGTAGAGGTATCTGATTATAAATTCTGATTAGATACACTTCCTTCCTAGTACAGTACAAGTCCGGATTAGGAACTATGATGACTGAATTAGCAAATGATAACTAATGATCTAAAATGAACAATTGCTTGTGGCTCTATAAGCAGAAGAGAATTATCAGGCTAGTCTTCCTTTACAGAAAGCATGTACAGATAGAATGTCTTCCTACAAAGAACCGTGTTCATATTATTATGTTCATGCATAATATTAGTGACTCTGGTAACTGATGGTGGGATTTGCTTTTTGTCTCACACCTCATCGTTTTGTTTCCCATCCAATGTGTCCATCTTCTCCCATGTTTTGCTGAAACCCAGGCTGTTCATAATGAGAATTCATTAACACAACCCGTGGCTGTAAGAGAACGGACTAGCACTCTAGTGGACCTTTTTATTGAGCTTTAAGTTGCTTTATTGGTCTCATTTTCCTCGTTAAGAACTGAAACAAATAAAACCGAAAGCACTCGGGGAGCACAAACCTCTGCCAAGCTAGTAAAACTGTCCTGTCTCCCAGTGTTAAAGAATCTTTAAAAAAAGTTTCCTGGATCTAAAATGCGATCCTAAAATCACAAAAATGTTTCTTGGGCCGTACTTCACCCTTCCAAAAAAAAAAAAGAAAAAAAAAAAGAAATCAGTTTATAGCTTTTTGCATAACGTTGCTTAAAAGCAAGCAAACAATAAACAGACCAACAGAAACATAACCTCGTTGGTGGAAACACACAGGTTAACGGTTAAAGTCTTTACCATTTCACCTTTTCTGAGAGAAAGTCTTTTGCAATGTAGTGATATCGGTACTGAAACCTCATGCATAGCATGAATGAACTTCAAACCATATGGAATGATTTAGCGAGTGAAGAAATAAAAAAAAATACAGTAGTGTGCAGTGATGATTATACACTTAACAAAATGAAGAACAATCAGAAACCAAGTACTATTCAAATATTTATTTTATGTAATATTGGATCATATTGATGAACATAAATAAACAAACAACAATATATAGTAATAACAAGAAAAAGAAGAAAACAACGTAGTTTTTTGAGGAAAAAAAAGTCAATATTTATTGTGGCCACCTTTTATTTTGATTACAGCATTGAACCTTTCAGGCGTAGTGTTCACATATTTTTAATTTCTTCACTCGCTAAACCGTTCCATATGATTTCATTATTATTGTCATAATTATTACTATTGGAGCCTTTTTAGATCTTCACTGCACACTACTCTATACTGTGTGTGTGTGTGTGTGTGTGTGTGTGTGTGTGTGTATATATATATTACATATACACACACGCACTGTGTGAAATACAAAAGTGCGTAACTTAAACTTTTCCACAGTACCTAAAGGTAAAACTTATGCAATATCATCTTCAGAGTTTATTACAAGTCCTGTAAAGTAACTCTTTAGCATCGTCCCCTAAAAATAGTTATTTAAAGTCGACTAATTTGTCTGTAATCTGCTTTACTTTTGGACTGTCTTTGTGAAACTATTACACCGCTTGAATGCGCTTTACTGCAGTTCATCTGTTTCTCTCTCGTTTTTCTCAGAGAACTTGTTGTACTCTTGTGCATTTTGCATCTTTTTTAAATAAACAGTTATAATCCTGCAAGGGAAATTAGGATTAGGTACCTTACTCAAACCCTAAGGGTGGTGGAATGGGAGGATGCTGCTAACTTTGCTGCCTTGCATTTTCCCCGACGGTTCGGCCATCAAATGCTTTATGTGCTTGCTGGTGTTGAGTTTGGCGAAACTGTTATCTGACATAACATTAGGTACCCCAAGGCATTTTTTTGTTTTATATAATAATCTCTCATATAACAGTTAATCAGAAAGAACAGGGAAAACCAAAGAAAATGGTACCTCATTTATTAGACACCTTTATTGGTTCAAAAGTTACAGTATTTTAACATCTTCAGGATAATACTGTTTTATGGTCGTTTTACACCAAAGAATCCAAAATGCCAAAATTGTATTCAGTTAAAATTTTTTTAATGCATATTACTCTACATTTTCTTAATTACTTTTGTATATGGTTTGGCTCTAATATTTTAAAAGTTATTAACTGCACGATAAATTAGAAATTTTCACTCCTAAAAAAAAAAAAAAAAAAAAAATCATTGTTCCACTAGTCAAAATGGCAGAGTTGGCAAATCTGTTGACTATTAGTAAGTAACTTTAAGTATATCAGCCATAATTTCCTTAATATTGGTGCCATTAACATTAGCTTTGAACTGTTATACAGCTTAAAACATTCCCTTTTTATAAATTAAAGTTCAACTGTAAAGCAAATTATACAAAATAATGTAATATGATCAGATCTGAAAAAAAAAAAACTGATGATTTCATAAGCAAACATATCGATCATGTTTGAAGCCATCATTCAATAGGTACTACTCTTAAATCTGCTGGGTAAGTCTTCTATCTTTCAATTGAATGTCCGTGTATATTTATGCGTTGCAATGCGATGTCAATAATGAATTTGTATCCAAATAATTGATAGATTATTAAATATAATAAAGAAGCCATCTCAATATCCACCATATCATTAACATGGTAATCTTTCTCTAAGAAAATTTAACTGTAATTTATCAGCATTTTAAAACATGAAACGACCATTGGGGCGAAGGACACTTCGTCAAACAAGTTTAAATGGCGATACGGTCACTTTTTTTCAACATATAATTAACGTTATGATAAAGTGTTATTTTCCTTCTGTCACTTAGCCTGTACAATCAGCACCGTCGAAACTAAAAAGTCTCCAGTAATGATCCCATAATAATATTCATACTCATGCAACATTATTCTATAAGAGCCATGCAGGGGAAAAATAAAGTTCTTTAGTAACATACACATGCATAATTCTTTCTTTATTTGAGAAGTAACATCAACTTCTTTCGGTGTTTGTCACTTCGTGCTCAGCTGGTCCGCCATGTTGCTTGCCCAGAGTCATCCTCGGGCGGGTGAGTAGGCTTGGTCTAAACATTCGCTAGGCACAGTTTTGCGTCAAGTTTAATCTTATACGATTGTTTTTTTTTTTTTTTTAACTAGACAATATAAGCTTTCTTTTTGTGTGCGAATTACATCGCATTTATTTAGCCATACTATAACACAAATGAAAATTTCAAACCGGTGTTTTAACCACTTTCAGCGGAGTGATGGGCATAATTTTTATACGAAAATGAAGTGTTTGCAAGCGATTCAAACGAATAAGAAACTGCACGAGCTGTCAGAAACCATCATGCTTTGTGAACTGGCGTTTAGCACTGGGCCGACTTGCTGTCAGAAGGCTGGTACTGTTTTTAATTGCGGTTAAATTGATTAAATATGCCAGTTATACACATAAAACATGGACATACGGTATGTTAGACACTTTTGCTTTTACACAAAAATAAATTTAATACTATAACCACCGTGTTCAAAATTACTTGATGAAAAATCACTCATCAGTGCTGGTCAGCACTTGTCCATGCTTGCTGCAGCAGCCCTTGGGGTAACTAATAACATACAGATTCCAGTTTTACCGCTGGGAATCTCCACAATAATACATTGCGCAATTGCGGACATTATGCTAACTGTTGTTAGCTGAAGTTTCAACTGTAAGTTCTTATTATTTGTGGCATTCAACAAGCTGGCAAGTGTGTTTTCTCCAGCTCATTAGATAAACTGGATTCTGGGACTGAAAAGAGCAGCTTCATTTGTGTAAACTCAGTGTCATCATGTGGTAGTAGATCCACGCATAAACTGGGGTACTTGCCGGTATTGGAGGCATTTGTAATTAAGTAATATGAAAACAATAGTGAATTGAGTCATGTTTTCTACATTATGCCTGAAGCTATGACAGCAATAATCGCTTTGGCTATGTTTTGTGTTTGTGTTTAAGTTTGTGAGGTGGTGCAGGTGCAGAATTCATGACAGAAAGCATTTACTTGGGTTTACTACTGGACTTCCAAAGGAAAGAAAAGCATGATTTTCAATATTCTTTGCTGTGCACATGTTTTTTCCCCACTTTTATAAGCTTAAATCAAATAGTTGATTAAAAAAACCCCCCAAAATAAACGCTTACTGCTTTTGTATCGAGATCAAAGCAATGTGACATCATAAGCCTATTTTGTCGCTGAAGTCAGAGTGAAAACTGCAGTACAAATTTCATTAAACTGTTCTATACATTTTATTTATCTGTTTTAATGTAACTTTTGGACTTGTTAAAAAATAAAGAAATCCCGAACGCCACCTGTTCTGTCGGGTACATTTCTTCTGCACATGTGCACTAATACAGCTATTCATGGTTTAGATTTTTGATTTCAGAAGTGGAAGCTTAGGATAAACAAAACTCGCGAGTGTCTTTTTAACACATTTTTATCCTGGTTTTTGACTAGATCTACCGGTAAGGTGTCGAAAGGTTAAAATTTTCTTCGCGTCCCATTATCTTTATAATAACTTGTTCGCAATCCTACCCTCGGCTCGGCAGAAAAGTGCAGGGAACAAGGAAGCATCGTTGTCCACAGCATAGTCAAGTCAGGTGGTGTTGTATGCTTAGTTTTTATTCTTAGCAGTTTTGTCTTAACAAGTTAAACCTAAGTAATAGAAGTTACCTGGATCTAGAGGCTGGATTAGATCTAGATTACCATCCTGCGTAATTTATGGTGCATTATTATTAGTGTAATGAGAAGGAAATGGGTTTCCCGATTTCCTGCCATTTCTTTTCACTGTTTAATTGTTGTACTAAGATATTTCATTCTTTTTTAGATCTACATACTCACTCCTTTCTACTTTCCTATTATTGCATTTATTTATTTGACAAATACGTCTGGATTTATTTAGTTCCTGCCTAGTTGGAAGTAAACAAGCTTTAAAATTTATGAAATTACGTCAGATGTTTACTTAATTCCAATTTCTAGTATATTAGCCATTATGAAATCTGACTGGGTAACATCCATCACACTTAACTAATGCAATTCATTTATCTAATGATATTTGCAGCATAAAATGTTTTTGTAGACAATCAGCATAAGAGTATAAAACATTTTATGTGAAGAAATTCTTTGGAGTTGCCACAGTTCTTTAAAAGCTGTAGGTCAAGTATTAACACAGTAACGTCCATAACACTTTGACAATGTTGGTTCAAAATCCTCTCATAAAAACTCATGCAGCCATCTTTTCTTATCATTTGTGAAAGGATAGACTGTCAAAAATTTGTATTAGTTACAAAAACTAACCAGAAAGACAACTTTTATTATGAGCTTCTATGTCCTGGAAATTATCCCTGAATGACCCTTTATATATATATATATATATATATATATATATATATATATATGTGTGTGTGTGTGTGTGTGT